>CM044566.2:3547530-3815030 GCA_024416835.2 Perccottus glenii | reverse complement strand
CCGCCTACCTTCCGGTTGAAAGACGACCACTCTACCCACTGAGCTACTGCCGCCACATATATGTGTATATGTATGTGTGTGTATGTATATGTGTGTGTGTATGTATATATGTGTGTGTGTGTGTATATGTGTGTATATGTGTCTGTGTGTGTGTGTGTGTGTTTGTGTGTGTGTGTATGTGTATATGTGTGTGTGTGTATGTGTATATGTGTCTGTGTATGTATATATGTGTATATGTGTCTGTGTATGTATATATGTGTATATGTGTGTGTGTATGTATATATGTGTATATGTGTGTGTGTGTGTGTGTATATATGTGCATATGTGTGTGTGTGTATATGTGTCTGTGTATGTATATATGTGTATATGTGTCTGTGTATGTATATATGTGTATATGTGTGTCTGTGTATGTGTATATGTGTGTGTGTATGTATATATGTGTATATGTATGTGTGTGTGTGTGTGTATGTGTATATGTGTCTGTGTATGTATATATGTGTATATGTGTCTGTGTATGTATATATGTGTATATGTGTGTCTGTGTATGTGTATATGTGTGTGTGTATGTATATATGTGTATATGTATGTGTGTGTGTGTGTGTATGTGTATATGTGTCTGTGTATGTATATATGTGTATATGTGTGTGTGTGTATGTGTATATGTGTCTGTGTATGTATATATGTGTATATGTGTCTGTGTATGTATATATGTGTATATGTGTCTGTGTATGTATATATGTGTATATGTGTGTGTGTGTGTATGTATGTATGTGTGTGTATGTGTATATGTGTGTGTGTGTGTGTGTGTGTGTGTATGTATATGTGTGTGTGTGTATGTATATGTGTGTGTGTGTGTGTGTGTGTATGTATGTATATATTAACCCACCTTGCCCCCTATGAATGTGTAAGAGTGAATGTACTTGGTGATGTCGGAGAGGCCGTAGGCGCGGAATGGCTGCCACGTCTCTGTCAGTCTGCCCCAGGGCAGCTGTGGTTACAGATGTAGCTTACCACCACCAGTGTGTGACTGTGGAGTGAATGAATAATTGATATGTAAAGCGTCTTTGCGTACCCGGAAAAGCGCTATATAAAATTTATGTTATATGTATATATATTGTAGTGTATATATTGTATTGTATATACCAATAACAGGTTATTTGACTTTATTTAAAGGTGGAAGCAGAATTTCAGAGGAATACAACTGTTCCCCTCATCACAATGTTTTTTGCACAACTTGACCACTGTGCTGATAAGATCATCAGAGTGCTGAAGAAGACGGATGGATCTAAAGGAAAGAAAATTAACCTTATCTTTGCCCCGACTGCACAGGTATAGTTTACTTCTTTGTAGAACACACTGAGTTTAAATTTCAGAAATGTTTATTTGTGAATTGTATTATTTTAAATTATTCTCACTTTAACAGGTGAAAATAAACAAGTGAGATGGGAAAATATGTTTTTCATCTAGATGTATAATAATTCTACACACTATAAGTTGCCTAATAATGGTGTACATGTAGATATTCTCATAAGAAAGCCATAACTTCCCTTTTACTACTGAAATGTTCAGGTTTGAGGTTTTGTTAACATATTGGATTGACCAAGAACACTGTAGTTTGACAATAAAAAAATGATTCCTCAAAAATACAACTTTTGCCTTGCCTAATTGTGCACACAGTGTACTTGTCAATGGACAGGGACCATTTTTGAGAAGAAAATTATACTTGTTTAGTTTAACTTAACAATAAATCTTTAGGCGCAAATGCGAGTGATAGGTGCACTGTAGAGACCTGGTGTACTATTATTATGCTATTTTATGTTTGTAAGTAAATGGTTATTGTACATAGGCCTACTTTTTATAGTTAAAGTTTCACCCATATACACATAACACAGTTTTTGTTAAGACCAAAATCACGTTTCTGATTATTATTTAATCTTTAAAATTATAATCTTATAAAATAAGAGCTGCTATATTAGATGGCATCAGATCATACAAGTGATGACTCGGTTTGTACCAAAAATTAGTAATGAAGCACTATTTTAAAACAATTACATTGAAAGTTCTTTTGCATTGCAGTTGTGTAATTGTCTGGTGATTTCATTGTTGTCTTTTTATGTGTGTGTTGAAAGGATTCAGATGCTTGTGCTGCCCAGAGGGACATTGAACAACTTGTCTTTGGCATCTACATCATTAAAGCTGAGGGAGGTGATGCCACCACCACTCCAGTTGATGTTGGAATCGTGATTGAGGGTGTTGAAGTGCTTAACGGATTGGGAGACGTTGCTTCTGCATGTGCACTCTTAATGGGTGTCATATATGCAATAAACCTGTTATCCTCAGGAACTGAAAACATTCTTTGAGGTGCTTCAGAAAATCTTCCTCCAGATGTGTGCAACAAGACTCTCAACCAAGGTACAGATGCAAACAAACTGTATGAGTGAAAAACTATGAGTGCACTGCAACATGTGCGTGTGGCGTTAAGGAAGGCCTGCTCTGCACTTAAATTCATTATATTAAAAAGAAAGAAAAAAAAACCTTTTGTTTATGTACTTTATATATATATATATATATATATATATATATATATATATATATATATATATATATATATATATATATATATATATATATATATATATATATATATATATATATATATATATATATATATATATATATATACACTACTTTTCTTTGTCATGTGTATTTCTTTTTTACACGCACCACTATTCTATGTGGCATGTTTTGTTGTCTTGTAAAGAGTTTCAATTTGATGAACAGTTTGAATTTGATAAGCAGTTGTGTTGTTAAACTGTTGCTTAATAAAGGAACTAAATAATGTTAAGTTGAGTTTACTTGAGTAATTTGTGTGGAACCTGTTGACGAACTAAAGTTATTTAAACCTAACTAGTAAAAATTAAACTTGGGTAAAGCATTTCATTTTGATTAGCTAAGCTTAAATTCAATGTTTTGTTTTAAAATCATTAGTTTACTTTGAGTAGACATAAATGTAATATGTAACATCTAAACAAATTTGGTTAGCCCATATAACATAACTGACTTTAGTTAGTTTAGCTCAAATGTATCTTGTTAAGCAAAAATTTGTGATAATAGTTGGCATGAGTCAAATAACATTATTTCTCCTAAAACAACCACAATAAGTTTGATAACCTCGAAATATTTGTTTTCAACTTTCATAATAAAATTACGTGGAACCTGTTGACAAGAAAAAAATAATTAAAGTCAAGGTTTTATTTTTTTGAGTGTATGTAATATAATGTAATAAGAAATATTAATTTATTAATTTGGGTAAATTATCAATTAATATTTTTATTATCAAAATCATTTCGTCGCACGGAGGTAACAAAAATACACTGTAGCGTACAAGGGTATGTTTGTATAAACATATAGAAGATTATTTTAATAATTTTAATTAATTCTGATATTAATATCAATTCATTAAAATTAATTTCTGATTAAAAGGGGCACCACCCTGGTTTTTAACAGGTCCAGAGAAACTGTTTAATCTAGTCTCATTAATCTTAAAGGAAGAGAATTCTCATTGTTTTCGAACATTTCTTAATATAAACAGAGAAACATTAATGTCTTTTATGGGATTTTATTAAAAATTACACATCTATAATAGTAAATGACATTGGAACAGGGAAAGGATAAACACAAAAAGGGATAAACACAGGGTTGAACACAGGAATAGATATTTGCTTTCACAGGGTTTGTGAAACCAGAGGAATGTTTAGACATGTTAATCTAAATGATGGAATTTAACCAAAGGGGCTTTTAACGGAGAAGGGGATGGCGATTTTGGGTAGAGGACATTTAACGACACCAAGGCTGTTGTGTCACGTGCGGACTTACTCTGACTGTAGTCAGCGGCTGGCTCGGTTAGGTGGGTCGCTATCAGCGGTCCGGGAGTCCGGAATGTTCTCCAGAAAGTTTGTCTGATGGAGCGTTCCCCACCCAGGGATGCCGTCGTGTGCGCGACTCGTCCAGAGGGTTGCAGCCCGGGGGTAGAGAGAGATGTCCGGTTGTTGCCCAAAGCACCTGGGCCTCCGTGTACCGTTAAAGCAGTGTCCATGAAAGAGTTCTTAGCTGTTGCTGGTTAAAACTTGCTTCTGCGCGTGCTCCTTTGGAGAAAGAGCAGGCGCTTTAGCAGGCACGGTCTTTTGGACAAAGAAGTTTACTCGTGCTTACACTAGGCTCGAAGCTTTAGCCATGGTGGTGGCATTACCGGTCCTCATGGACCGGCCCTTGTGGGGTCAGCGAAGGCGGAGGGGCAAGAGAGCAAAGAGAGGCGAGAGTTTTTGGCCAGCGGCCAGTTTTATCACCTTTGGCCTGGGGGCGTGTCTCAAGTGTCCTTCCGGCCAAAAGGGGAGTCGCTTAGTGAATGAAGTTTACTGAAGTTAAATGGTTACACGAAGTTTTAAAACATTCCTTTGTTTCACCCTAATTTCCCTGGTTCTCATAAAACACACAAAACATTCGTACTTGTGGGATTATACAAAGACAATGCAGTTGTCAGACTTATTATGAAAACATATTCATTACATTTTATTAAAAATAAAACGTAAACTTGGAGAAATGGGATAAGGAATTATTTAGCTTGTAAAACTCCGCGTCCTGGAAATGAACAGTATAATTGTTAGTACATCAACACAATATCTTTCTTTTAAACAAATTTAACACCCAACTGTCCTTTAGCGAAGTTATAGCCATTTGTCCATTTTAACATCAGGGGGTATTGTTTGATCATCCTCGAAGGCTCTGATCAAAGCATTCCTGGCCTGGTGCCTGGAAAGAAGGTATTTCTGTTAAAGCTGAATACACAACTTTATCAACCAAACTTTACGGTTATGGTGCCATTCTGTCCTGGTCTTGAGTCTATTTGTGACCTGGGTGTCAGATCTCTCCGGGCTCTGTCTTTTTATGATAACAAACAGAGTTGTTAGTCCTGAAGACTCGTTTGGTCTTATCTAAGCAAGAAACATCTGTGAGTATTAGGGCCTACTCACACTAGCCAGTTTGAACCGTGCCCGAGCGCGTTTGACCACCAAAGCGCGGTTCGTTTGACTAGTGTGAGTGCTCCGAACCGTGCCCGGGCGCGGCTCGATTAGCCGCCCCTGGCCCGCTTGGAAGAGGTGGGCCAGAGCACGGTTAGTTGGGCTCGGGCGCAGTTCGCATGTAGTGTGAGCGCCAACCGTGCTGGAGCATGGAACAAGACGCGTGACGTCGCGGTTTTGCGACGCTCCATGCGACGCTCCAAAACAACTTGAATCTGTACTTGAGTGGATTATTTATAGCTGTGCTGACATTTACACTAGTCTGGTGTGGAAAACTCAAGTCTACACTCTCTTTTGATTCTGGCAATACTAGTGTTTTTCACGACAGGGAAATGTCACTCTTTGGATTCTTAATGTACATACCTGTTATTTTCTCTAAATGCTAGTCTGCAGACCGTTCATTTTATGCATGTTGCAATGTGGTAATGCACTTAGACTTGATTTAGGCTTTACCTAAGTTGTAAATTTAACTTTTGCTTCCAAAGTGTAAATCATCTGTGCCTGTTCTCCTTGGTTTAAAAGTGTACTTTAATGACAACATATTACATCTTTATCATTGGGCTACAGTAAAGTCATTACAATACATTCATTCCCCTTGGCATGTTAAAAGAATTGACAAAGTTGACAATTCAGTTCATGATTATTCTTTGCTATTATGTGTTGGAGAAAAAGTGAAGTGAAAATGTAAATGAAAAATGTATTTTAATCATAACATTTCATCATGTAACACCCAGTCTTGCAGTGTCTATGCACCAGGGCAGGTTTCTCTCAGGCATATGGGACTGAGGTCTTGTCCAAACAAACTCATGAATCTAACGTCTTCTGTGCGGGTATTTGAAGCCAGGATGAGGCTGTTGTTGTTGTTAATACTCTTATTTGCTTTCAGAAGTTGTTTAATATACCGTAGCATATATTTACTATGCACTTTAACCTAACACTACCTCAAACCTCTACACTTTATAATTCGACCTCGAACCTCTACAATATATACCACACACTTCCATAAATTATACACCACACACACAAGGTAGCCTATTTTGTTTCACCACTGCACATGGTTGTGTTATGTGAAAAGGGAAAGCAAATTTTTCACAATTGCAGAGGCTACATGGTTGGTAATGCTAACAGCAGTTGACTGACCAATCCCAAATAAATGGGAGATGGTTCTGAACTCTACATTTGTGGCCAGTCTCCATATGCATATTGCAACACGTTGGTCCAAGGGCACTGGTTTTCTGAATGAAGTGGTCTGTCTTTGAATGCGGCTGCAGGCTGTTGCACAACTGCAAGAATGATGTCCTTCTCATTCTGAAATTAGCCTTCCACTCACAGTCTGTCCAGCTGCTGAGAACATGCTGCCACCACACAGCAGATCTCTGCCGAATCCATATGGTCCTGCAGCAGAATGGAAAAATATTGTTAACTGTATATAGTTTATGCATACACAATTACCTTACAGCACTTTGAAGTGAAATTAAATAAACAACAAACTACTACTCCAGTGCATACATAACAGTTATGTGTCCCGTTGAATACGGGTGTCTTAATACAAGAATGTAGCTAATATTAACCAGCAAATTATATTAAGTTACATGATTATTACCTTCAGAACGCTACTGTCGTAATTACAAAAAAACATTATACACATATTGTATTTCAAATTTCACAATACACTTTTCAATTGTATTCAATGACATTTCATTATATTAATTCTTACCATGTCGATGTACGGGAACTGTAGTCCGTAATCAAAGCTGCAGAGTCCTTGCTGCACTTCAGCTGGTACCTTGCAAACCTCCTCATACGAGCAGCACGATTACGTGAAAATTTTCGCGCCACTAAGGCGACAAATCTGTTTAACAACATGCTGTGAGAGGGCTGTGGACCACCGTGTACCAAACAACACAAAATTATCCACAAATAAAACAGAGCGATGGACTCCATTGTGTTCAGAGAGCGCCGCTCTTCCTGTTTATCCCGAAACCGTCGCACCATAATGACGTAAGCGTGCTCCGGCACGAATGCTGAAACCCTATGTGAGTGCAGGCCAGAGGGGGAGTGGGGAGGGGGGACAATCGTACTCGGGCCCGGTTCATGGCAACCGTGCCTAGTGTGAGTACGCCCTTAATCTCGCTCTCCTCGCTCGCCCTTAATCCCGCTCTCCCCACAGTTCATACTGTCGTTGTGTCCTTGGGCAAGACACTTAACCCACCTTGCCTCCAGTGGTGTTCCAGCTGTGACACTGGTGAATGGAACCTTAATGTAAGTCGCTTTAAATGAAAGCGTCATCTGTAAATTTGACACTGGTGAATGTAAGTCGCTTTGGATAAAAGCGTCTGCTAAATGACTAAAAATGTAAAAGGTAAAAAAAAAATCTCCTTAAATTTTAGATTTAATATTAATTAAATTTTAGATTTAGATTTAATCTCAAGATCTCGGTGCTAGTCCAGACTCCTGCTTGCTGGGGCGTCTGGAAGGGATAAGTGTGGAACTGGTCTGCTACAGGGCTCTATAAGAAAAGGCTCTGTAGCCAGCAGACTTCTTCTTTACCCGAGGAAGTTGAAGGAGGCCAGCGTCCTGAGAGCGAAGGGTACGAGCTGGAGTATACCGGGTGATGAGGTCAGATAGGTAAGAGGGCGCGCGTCCACAAAGGATTTTATATGTTAACAGGAGAACTTTGAAATCAGCTCTAACATGAATAGGAAGCCAATGTAATGAAGCCAGGACCGGAGTAATGTGATCAAACTTCCTGGTCTTTGTTAAAAGTCTGGCGGCTGTATTTTGGACCATTTGTAGTCTGTGAGTACTTTTCCTCGGCAGTCCAGAGAATAACGCATTGCAGTAGTCCAGCCTGGATGTGACAAATGCATGAATGAGAATTTCAGCATCAGCTAAAGAGAGGCAGGAGCAAATTTTTGAGATATTCCTCAAGTGAAAAAAGCCTAGTTTAGTGACCTCACTAATGTGCTGCTGCAGTGATAGTGTGGAGTCAAAAATGACACCAAGGTTCCTCACAGTGTTGCCGTGCTCCAACACACAGTTGTTGATTGAGACAGTAAGATTGTTGAACAAGAGCTCTGTTTTATCCGAGTTCAAATGGAGGAAGTTTTGAGACATCCATGTTTTAATTGAAACGAGGCAGGCCTCTAGACGCTTGATGTCAGTAGTATTATTCGCTTTTATTGGTAGATACAGCTGTATATCATCGGCATAACAGTGGAAGTTTACTCCATAACTTCTGATGATTTGTCCAATGGTGTAACATATAGTGAAAAAAGTATGGGACCAAGCACAGAGCCTTGTGGCACACCGAATTTCACTGGTGCCGTGGAGGAGAAGGATTTATTAAAAGAGACAAAATGAGACCTATCACACAGATAGGATTCTAACCAAGCAAGAGCAGAGCCAGAGATGCCAAACACATTCTTTAGTCTGTTGATTAGCACTGCATGATCAATCGTATCAAATGCAGCACTGAGATCTAGCAATAAAAGTAGAGCCGATGAGTCCTCGTCAATCTGAAGGAGGAGATCGATAGTCACTTTAACTAAAGCTGTTAAACACCAAGCCTTTGTTTCATACAAATGCTTTGTTTATTAAGTCCAATTTGTTAACATTAGGCACAATCTCGTATTTACAGAACACCGTTATCTGTTGTTTTTTTTTGTCAATATAAATTGATCTGTGATAAACAAACAGTCCTTTGGTTTTTGTGCTGGTCGGTCATGATGATGACTCCACATCTGAAAGCTATAAAACAAAGACGAGAGAGGAACCGGACAATTTCACAGGAATGTTTACAAGTTCATTAATACCTTTATACTGTACCTGTTTACAAGGCTCTGTTCGAACATTACAGAACTGTTGAAGCGCCTCTATTCTGAGCACTTCATTAGCAGAAGTTCTGATCTATACGCTCCTGTTCTAGTTCAGAGGTGTCAAACATGCCCGCTGACCAAAACCAACCATGGCATGAATTTGAAAAGTGCAAAAGACATTAACTGTGATAAATTGATGATTAAACTGTGATTAAATGAAAGTAACGGCTATTCCTAATTTGTCCACTGGGGATTGCACTGTTTTAGGCAGAGTGACGGACATAACACAACACTCATATAGCAGTGTTCTTTAAATACGAGTCTGTGCTATATTGATGTGATGCTAAAGTTAGCAAACGGACAACAAAACTTTTTGAGGAGTATTATAGCAGTGAATATCCCCACGGGGATAATATTGTGGTAGAATTGGGATTGGGTATCAGTCAATATTATTAACACTATATAATATATATATATATATATTTAACTTTGTCCTTGACCCTCCGCGGGTGGTCTCATCCTTCGAGCTCGGGTCCTCTACCAGAGGCCTGGGAGCTTGAGGTTTCTGAGCAGTATCTTTGCTGTTCCTAGTACTGCACTTTTCTGGACCGAGATGTCTGGTGTTCTTCCAGGGATCTGCTGTAGCCACTCCTCCAGTTTGGGGGTCACTGTTCCGAGTGCTCCAATGACCACAGGCACCACTCACCTTCACCTTCCAAGCTTTTTCCAGCTCTTCTCTGAACCCTTGGTATTTCTCTAGTTTTTCAAGTTCCTTTTTCCTGATGTTACCATCACTTGGTATTGCCACGTCAACCACAATGGCTTTCCTCAGTTGTTTGTCCACCACCACAATGTCCGGTTGGTTCGGCATTACCATTCTGTCAGTGAAAGTCCCACAAGATCTTTACTCGGTCATTCTCTACCACCTTTGGAGGTGTTTCCCACTTTGACCTCGGGGTTTCCAGTCCGTACTCCGTGCAGATGTTCCTGTACACTATGACAGTCACTTTGTTATGGCGCTGCATGTATGCTTTTATATATATATATATATATATACACAATTATTATATAATATATAATATTGCATATATATGAAGTGGGCCGGACCATTTTCCACGAACTCACCCTGGCAATATGCCTTTGATTTGATGCTATTGCTATTTTGCGCACAATAACGTAGCTAACGTTCACTGCTGCATCACTGAGCTTTAAGTTAAAAGCAGAATGTTGTTTCCTCAGATCTGCTAATTTAATTTATCCTCTTACTTCTCAGTTGCCCTGCAGCTGTTGTATTTTTCTCCACAATGAGTGTCATAGTGGAGGCCAATATTATATTCCTTGAGCGCTGAAACTTGCTGCTTACACATCAAGAACACAGGTTTTACGTTCTCCTCAGTGAATAGCATGTGGTCATTTTTCTTGGAAAACTCTACTTTTCCCCTTTTTGACAAAGACATTTTGGGTATTGAGGAAATTACAGGGTTTTTTGACAGCAAAGGAGTAAGAGAGAGGCCATCTGATATTCAGTTCTCGGTCTCGGTGTTATGTCCTTACAGTGCAATTCCCGGTGGACACATTAAGAACAGCAGTTACTTTTTTTTTTTAATGAAGATAATTTCTTCAATGTAATATTCAAACTTTCCAAAGTCATCCCATGGGCTGGAATGTGTACTCTGGAGGTTGTTTTTTGTTCTGGTTCAGTCCTGGATTATTGTTTGAAATGATGCAAGATTCAGTCATGGTTTTGTCTCATGGTTTTGACTTTGATTCAGATTAAGAAAACTTTCTTTATTCTAGGAGGGAAATTTAGTGCAGTCATTGGTCGCAAGAAAACAAGACAGACAGCAGCATTTATCAACAACCATCAGTCTGCAGCAGGCCAATGCAACAGGAGAGAATATTAGATCATACAAAAGTCAGTGAGTTTAGTCTTGGGTATAGTCTTCGGTTAGAAAAGATAGAAAAGCTGCTTTACATTTTAAGCTTGATTACAGTTACATTGATTTTTAGGATTGACGTATATCTTTGATAATGATGTAAAGTGCTTTGGGTGCCCAAGAAGGGTGCTAAAAAGCACTATATAAATGCAAGCCATTTGCCATTTACTATTGACATTATTATTACAGTCTTGTTCCACCGCTGATTTAAAGTCCAAGTGGAGGTTGGACTGGACTTCCTGGACGCGGCTCAAGAATGAGTCATTTAGAAACTTGTTTTAGAAGTGGAGGAATGTCTGGGGTCTCACACTGTTTATGTTCCATAAGTAACATGTTTGTGACTCATGTGCGATTGGGGCCATGTTATCTGTTGATCAGCTCAACTTGTCAATAGATACTTTGGCTCTGATGATGACTCCACATCTGAAAGCTATAAAACAAAGACGAGAGAGGAACCGAACAATTTCACAGGAATGTTTACAAGTTCATTAATACCTTTATACTGTACCTGTTTACAAGGCTCTGTTCGAACATTACAGAACTGTTGAAGCGCCTCTATTCTGAGCACTTCATTAGCAGAAGTTCTGATCTATACGCTCCTGTTCTAGTTCAGAGGTGTCAAACATGCTGACCAAAACCAACCATGGCCTGAATTTAAAAAGTGCAAAAGAGATTAAAATGATAAAATGATTTTTAAATGAAAGTAACGGCTGTTCCTAATTTGTCCACAGGGGATTGCAATGTTTTAGGCAGAGTGACAGACATAACACAACACTCAGTACGTTTACATGCTGGTAGAGAAAATGTAATGATTGCCTTGGTCTGATTATAATCAGAGTTTTAAACTTCTATAAACACCCATGTCCAATTGAAGGAGCAGTCATACACAGCACTGAGCATGCTTCAGAGTTGGACAGACAGAAAAACATGAAGAGCAGTGTTTAGAGATACTCATTTTTATTCAAAGACACATACTGTATATACACACATGGACAAAATTGTTGGTACCCTTCGGTCAATGAAAGAAAAACTCACAATGGTCACAGAAAAAACTTTATTCTGACAAAAGTAATAATAAATAAAAATTCTATGAATGTTAACCAATGAAAGTCAGACATTGCTTTTCAACAATGCTTCAACAGAATTATTTAAAAAAATAAACTAATGGAACAGGCCTGGACAAAATTGATGGTACCGCATTTGCCAAATAATGAATGCATGGTTCTTAGTTTGTTGTGTTCATGTCTTTTTAACTCTTAAGGTTGGTCTGTTTCCATTGATATTTTTTTTTTAACTCGATGTTTACTGAACAAATTAGGCAGGTTAATTAGCATATAACGCTACAAAAGAGTCCGGTTTAACGTTAGCTTTTCCCCTTTTTTAATCAAAGGCTTAACGCTGTGATATACAGTTGCAAGAAAAAGTATGTGAACCTTTTGGAATTTCATGGTTTTCTGAATAAATTGCCTTAAAATGTGCCCTGATCTTTATCTAAGTCAATGGTATTGACAAACATAATGTGTCTAAAAATAATTACACAAAAGAGTCAGGTTTAGACCTCCTGGAGTCTCGTTGAGATAATACTTTTAGAGGTGTGGACTGCAGCTACTTGACTGATAAAAAAACCCTTAAACCTTTGGGGTTTGCTCTGCACAAGAAGAAGAAGAACACACTTATGTGAGCCATGCCTCGTCAAAAAGAGCTTTCAGAGGAGCTACGATCAAGAAATGTTGCTTTACATAGAGCTGGAAAGGGTTTTAAAGTAAATCTCAAAGACTTCATAAGTCTAGCGCTGCTAGCGGCGCGGCTAACGTCGGCGCGCTCTACGCTGCCACCATCAAATTGCTGGACTTTTGGCAGAACAATCCACAGCCATGGTTTCAACACATCGAGGCCCAGTTCCAGCTGAGAGGGATAACACAAGACGTTACGAAGTATTATCGTGTGGTAGCGGCTTTGGATACCTCAAAGACAGCCAGGGCTATGGCACTATTAGAGGCTCCTCCGACGGACAGCAAGTACAACGCACTTAAAACATTCCTGTTGCGCCTTTTTGAACTGTCAGAACTGGAGAAGGCAGACCACCTGTTGTCCCTGAATGACCTTGGAGATAGCAAGCCATCTGAGTTAATGTAGAGGATGCTTACTGTGTTGGGAGCAGCGGATCCAGCATTCCTTTTCGCTCACATTTTCCTGCGGCAGCTCCCAGCCCCTGTACGCACCGCACTGGCCAGTTCCCCCCTCCTTTCCTCCAAGGACTACCAGGCGCTGGCTGTGGAAGCAGACAGGATTTTCCATGGCAACCGGCAGCAGTTTGATCATGCGCTGTTGCCCCCTCAGCACACGTCAGCCCCATTTCCGCCCCCGGTGAACGACCCGGACACTGCAGCTGCTGTGACAGCCCGCCGACAGGGTGAGGACGGCTGGTGTTACCATTCCAGGTTTGGGGCCAAGGCCAAACAGTGTCGTCAGCCTTGCAGTTTTGGAGCCCAGGGAAAAGCCAGGGCCGGTGCTCATTAGCAGCTATGGGTGCTGGCCGTGACTGCAAGCTGTTATTCATCACTGATGCCTTGTCTGGGCGACGGCTGCTAGTTGATTATGGGGCTCAGCGCAGCATCCTGCCAGGGAAGCTTGTGGATACCATGGCTGGCGGGCATGGCCCCCCGATGGATGCCGCTAACGGCACACTCATTTGTACTTATGGCACGAGGTATGTGTGTTTCGGCGGGTGGCGTTTCAGCTGGGATTTCGTCATAGCCGCTGTGTCTACGTCTCTGCTGGGGGCAGATTTCCTCTGCGCTTACAGACTGAATTGGTGGACTGTGCCGCACATACAGGACTTCTCTGCCCACCTGGCCGGCGCCACCATCTTTTCAAAGGTGGACCTCGTTCGCGGTTACCACCAGGTGCCAATCCACCCGCAGGATGTCCCCAAGACAGCAGTCATCACACCCTTTGGCCTTTTCGAGTTCCTACGGATGCCTTTCGGCCTCAAGTGGGCAGCGCAGACGTTTCAGCGCCTTATGGGCTCTGTGCTGCGGGACATGCCTTTCTTGTTTGTTTATTTGGACGACATTCTCGTGGCCAGTGCATCCGCAGACGACCACCTGGCGCATCTCCAGCAATTGTTCGGCCGGCTCAAGGAGCCTAAATGCGAGTTTGGCCGGTAGTCGATCACTTTCCTTGGCCACCATGTCACCCCGCAGGGGGCCATCCCCCTCCCTGCCAAGGTGAACGCTGTAGCCAGTTCTGACATTCAGCATGTGGCCGGCAAAGATAATTTCGTCACTGACTGTCCACTTGGGCCTCGACTACGCGGCCATGGCTGAGAAGCAAGCTGCAGACTCTGAGGTACGTTTGACACGGCCAACGCTACATTCCTCTGTGACGTCTCCACTGGCCAGCCGCGCCCCATGGTACCTGCTGGCTGGAGGCGAAAGGTTTTTGACGCCATCCACGGCCTTTCCCACCCCGGGGTGAAGGCCTCCACAAAGTGGGTGGGGGCCAAGTTCGTCTGGCCAGGCCTGCGGAGGGACGTTAGGGTCTGGGCTGCTGCTGGTGTTGCCCGCCAGCGCGCAAAGGTGGCTCGTCATACCATGGCCGCGGGAAGTGGGGGTGCTGGGGGTGCTGCAGCACCCCCTAGAGACGAGAGGGAGATTAAAAAAATGTAGGCCTATTAAAATATTTTGCACAATTTATAAATTCCTTATGAATATTTTAGAAAATGATTTTGACGTATATTTTGGATTTTAATTTCATATTTTGGGGCCTAATCATCAGGTTCGGAAGTTACGTTGTCAACGTCAGGCAGGCAGGTCACCGCCAGCTCAAAATGCTTAGGCCAAGCATCGCCAAGTAGCTTGCCGATGTCACAAAAGACAGCGGGTTTATGTGTGTCACAGTCCAAGATTTAGCATCATGTTTGAAAAAGCTCCAGCCACAAACAAGAGCCATGTTTTCAGAGATAGAAAAACTGACTGACTACCCATCTCCGTGGCCGAACGCACTTTCTCCGCCTTGCGTTTTTTGAGACATGGGTACGCAGCACCATGACCCAGAAAAGACTCACACACCTTTCGCTGATGCATACCAACACAGACATTCTGAACTCCCTGGACATTCGTCCCCTCATGATAGACTTTATCTCCACGACCCCAGAGCGCACCTCGACATTTGGACACCTGTAACCACACTGCAGGGCACCCCGCCTGCATGTAGCTCAGGTAAGAGCATGGTGCTGCCGCGCTTGTAACATTTATTTTTTTGGCAACAAGTGTGGGATGAGCTTTGACTAGCCAAGCAATTGTAAGTAGTACACTACAGTATTTTTGTAAGGTGGTGGGGATGGAGATGGAGAGTATTATTTTGTTCGTGTGTTCTTTGCGTAATGGTTGTGGAGAACTGTTAAAACCCGTTTAAATAGTCGGAGATTATTTCCTTGTGGTTTGTGTAAAAAGGTTGGAGATGGAGACAGAAAGCTTTATACTGTGCGTGTGTTCTTTGCGTAATGGATGTGGAGAACTGTTCAATAAACAAATTAAATAGTCAGAGATTATTTCCTTGTGGTGTGCGTAAAAAGATTTCGGAGTTAATAGAATTGCGTGTGACAAACGTGCAGTGACTCAAGCCAGCTGACCAAAATTGCCAGCGTTGTTTTAGCGTTATTGTGAAGTTTGATTAATATTATATTTTGTTGTAATATTATTTGTTGTATCTAAATAAGTTGCATGTATGTATAGGCTATCTGAAATTGTAATGAAAGTAATTATTTTGTTTTCTTTCGATTATTAAACTATTATTTCTGATTCTGCTTCTGCTTCAGATTAATAGCGCATTGCGCATATCTGAGAACTGATGTCTGTGTTTCAGACCCTGGCTGAAGTGTATATGACAATAAAGTAGTAAATCTCAATGTATTTATTTTTAAAATGTATTTTAAATAGGCCTATAGGCTCATAGGTTTTTTGTCAAAAAAAAAAATAAACATTCACAGCACCCCCTGTTCAAAATTACTTCCCGCGGCCCTGCGTCATACCAAGACCCCTTTGGCGCCCTTCAATGTGCCGGAGAGGCGTTTCGATCATGTGAATGTGGACCTGGTGGGCCCGCTTCCCCCCTCCCGTGGTTATACGTACCTCCTCACCATGGTCGACAGGACCACTAGGTGGCCAGAAGTGTGTCCCCTGTCCACCATTACATCAGAATCAGAATCAGAAAAATGTTTATTGCCATTGTCAGTGAACAAGATTCACAAACTAGGAACTTGCTTCGGCGATAAGGTGCAACATGAAGGGCATGCATAAAATATAAAATAAAATACAAGATAAATAAAAATATACAGACTAAAACTTAAATATATACACACAATTTACAGTTTGTTGGATATGGTGCAAAATTTGCAGTGCAATGGATAGTTCTTGATTTATGTGCTTAATAAAGTGACAAGTGTTATGAAGTGTTAAAGTGACAAGTGTCATGAAGTGTTAAAGAGTCCAATGGCAGAGGGAAAGAAACTGTTCTTATGGCGGGAGGTTCTGGTCCGAATGGACCTTTGCCTCCTGCCTGAGGGGAGTGACTCAAATAGTCTATGTCCAGGGTGAGAAGGGTCGGCTGTGATCCGACCTGCTCGTCCCTGAGTCCTGGAGACATACAGGTCCTGGAGTGATGGAAGGCTGCAGCCGATCACCTTCTCTGCAGAGTGCACAATGCGCTGCAGTCTTTGTTTGTCCCTAGCTGTGGCTCCAGCGTACCACACGGTGATGGAGGAGGTGAGGATGGACTCAATGATGGCCGTGTAGAACTGCACCATCATCTGCACTGGCAGCTTGGCTTTCCTCAGCTGCCGCAGGAAGTACATCCTCTGCTGGGATTTCTTGATGAGGGAGCCGATGGTGGGCTCCCACTTGAGGTCCTGAGTGAGGGTGGTACCGAGGAAGCAGAAGGAGTCTACGGTGGTGATGGGGTGGTCTGTCAAGGCGAGGGGGGGCAGGGGGGCTGTGACTTTCCTGAAGTCCACGATCATCTCCACTGTCTTCTGGGCGTTGAGCTCCAGGTTGTTTCCACTGCACCAGGACACCAGCCGGTCCACCTCCCTCCTGTAGGCAGACTCATCGTCGTCCGAGATGAGCCCAATGCAAACTTAATCAGTTTGACGGAATCGTGGCTGGAGGTGCAGCAGTTGGTGTACAGGGAGAAGAGAAGAGGAGAAAGTACACAGCCCTGTGGAGCTCCTGTGCTGATGGTGAGAGTGTCCGAGACATTCTTCCCCAGCCGCACACACTGCCTCCGGTCCGTCAGGAAGTCAGTGATCCACCTGCAGGTGGAGTCAGACACGTTGAGCTGGGAGAGCTTGTCCTGGAGCAGAGCAGGGAGGATGGTGTTGAATGCAGAGCTGAAGTCCACAAACAGGATCCTGGTGTAGGTTCCCGGGGAGTCCAGGTGCTGCAGGATGAAGTGCACAGAAGTGATGGCGTCGTCTACAGATCTGTTGGCTCTGTAGGCAAACTGCAGGGGGTCCAGGAGGGAGGAGGTGATGGACTTGAGGTGGGACAAAATCAGGCGCTCCAATGTCTTCATGACTACAGATGTCAGCGCCACTGGCCTGTAGTTATTAAGTCCTGTGATCCGGGGCTTCTTGTGGACAGGGACGATGGTGGAGGACTTGAAGCATGCTGGGACCTGGCAAGACTCCAGAGAGGTGTTAAAAATGTCTGTGAAGACAGGAGTCAGCTCATCAGCACAGTGTCTCAGGGTGGCGGGGGAGACACCGCCTGGACTGGGTGCTTTGCGGGTGTTTTGTCTCCTGAACTGCTTCCGCATGTCCTGTTCCAGAACTGAAAGGGCAGTGGGGGAGGGGGAGTTGACCAGGTTGGGGCTGGCTGAATTATCCACTGTAGTGATTGGGGTAGGGGAGGGGTGTGAAGTTTGAAACCGTGCATAATGTAAGTTGAGCTGATCAGCCAGTTTCTGATCGTCAGCAGCTCGGGGGGCTCTAGGCCTGTAGTTTGTAAGAAGCTGGAGCCCCCTCCACACAGAAGCAGAGTCGTTAACAGAGAACTGCTGCTCCAGACGTGTATTGTATTTAGATCTAGCTCTTGACACCTCCCTGCTAAATCCATACTTTGCCCGCCTGTAGCTGCCCCAATCTCCAACTCTATGGGCTGCTTCCTTTTGCTGCCTTAGCTTTCTCAGTTTGGGTGTGAACCAGGGTTTGTCATTATTAAAAGTCACTTTGGTGCGTGTTGGTATAATGCTGTCCTCACAGTATCGAATGTATGATGTTACAGTGTCTGTGTACTCATCCAAACTATAAGTGGCAGCTCTAAACACCTCCCAGTCAGTAGTGTCCAAACACGTGCGTAGCTCCTCTACTGCCTCGCTAGTCCACCTCTTGGTAGTCCTCACTACAGGTTTGGAGAGCTTCAGACTCTGTCTGTATGTGGGGATCAGGTGAACCATTGCGTGATCTGAAGAGCCCAGGGTAGTACGGGCCACGGCGCGAAAGGCGTTACTGACAGTAGTGTAACAATGATCCAGCGTGTTCTGCTCTCTGGTTGGGCATTTAATAAACTGTCTATACTTTGGTAGTTCGTGGCTCAGATTTTCCTTGTTAAAATCCCCAAGAATAATAAGCAATGAGTCCGGAAAGGTCCGCTGCACACTCAGTTCCTGGTCTGCGAGTGCACGCCGTGCCTCCTGCACGTTGGCGCTCGGTGGAATGTAAACAGCGGCCAGAATAAATGAGGCAAACTCTCGTGGAGAGTAGAATGGTTTGCAGTTAATGAAGAGAAATTCCAGAGCAGGAGAGCAGTGTTTGGAGATCACTGTTACATCGGAGCACCAGGCGTTGTTGATAAAGAAACAGACTCCTCCACCCTTTGTTTTTCCCCCGGAGAGATCCCTTTGTCTGTTGGCGTGGAGGAGCTGAAATCCCTCCAGGTGAAGCGCGCAGTCCGGGATGGACTTGCTGAGCCATGTCTCCGTGAAGCACAAAACAGAAGATGAAGAAAAGTCTCTGTTTCTTCTCATCAGCAGCGCCAGTTCGTCCGTTTTGTTACTGAGTGAGCGAACGAGAGGAAAATTGCAGGTAAGGCCGTATGCACGCCACGTCTCCGTAAGCGTACCAAAGCCCCTGCTCGTTTCCCTCATCTGCGTCGTCTCTCGCTCTTTTGGCCAAAAAAAGAACAAAATCTGCAGCAGAAACTAAAAAAACTGGAGATAGAGGTTCAGGAGTGGTAGTTCTGATATTTAAGAGCTCTTCACGTGTGTAAGAGCACGTGGACACACAATTTACACACAAAAACAGACAAAACATAGAGCACCAAAACGCCAGGGCATCCATCAGCGGCGCCATCTTGGACTGAGCTGAAGTAGCCCGGGCGTTCATTATGGCTTGGGTGGCCTGTTTTGGCACACCGTCCGACCTCTCCTCAGACAGAGGTCCGCAACAACAACTGGGCTGACCGCCTGCCATGGGTCATGCTGGGCCTTCGCTCTGCCCCCAAGGAAGATCTTCAGGCCTCATCGGCCGAGCTGGTGTATGGCCAGCCTCTGCGCGTTCCGGGGGAGTTCCTTCCAGATGCCACGGCCCCGTGGTCGGTTGCCTAACATTGTGCCGTGTCCAGGAAAATTGCAGATGCCTTTGTTCCTATTCCAACGTCTCACCATGGTCTTCCCCAGACCTACGTGCCTAAGGATTTACCGTCAGCCAAGTATATTTTTATCCGCCATGACGGTCATCGTACCCCTTTGCAGCCCCCCTACGATGGGCCCTTCCGTGTCCTGGCCGGAGGGTCTAAGAACTTTGTTGTGGATGGGGGGGTAGGCCTGAGCGGGTGGCTATAGACTGTCTCAAGCCTGCTCATGTGGATATTGGTGAACGGTTTCAGCTGGCCCAGCCCCCAAGGAGAGGGCGCCCTCCGGCGGCAGCCTCGGCCCCTGCCCATGCTTCTAGCACTGTCCCTGACCCTTGGCCTTTGCCCCCCTCCTGTTAACATAGGCCTATGGCCGCCCGATCTGCCCCCCTATACGTTGACTTTTAGGGACTGTTATGAGAGGGACTGTTCGGGGTGGGGCATCTGTTCGGACTGGGCCTGTTATTTTGGGTAAATTCTGGGGGGGCCTGTGTGGTGGCGACCTACAAGTTAAGCTGTATTAGACATTCACCCAGAAGCGGTCCCTTTAAAGGACCGGGTTTTCCGAGTGTGTGGTTGCGGTTAAAACGTTGAGTGAGAGTGTGATATATATTGCTCGCTGTACAGTTGGTATTTTATTGAAGTGTTTAGTAAATTTGACTAGATGCATCTCCGTCTCCTGTCTCATCACTTAACACACTCCACAACATCATGATTTGGGCCTGCTTTGCTGCATCAGTGTTACCACACTGACGGAGACCCAGAACTGAACAGAAGAGGGCATTAATGCAATAACTCTTTTGCTGTCAAAATGACCCTCTGTGGTTCTGTTACCCAAAATGTCAGAGAATGTTAGCTACCTCATTGATAGCAAAAGCATTGGCATCAAAGCCATATTTTGCGTGTGAGAATTAAGTACCTTGTGCGTCAGGCTTTTGCCAACATTATCCTAGCATTTTCAGTTGCGATTGATGAGAGCACTTACAGTATATTATATTGTAATTGCATTTTGCACTAAAACCAAGGGGAGAAATTTGTTATTTATAGATAATTATTATATTATTTTACAGGTCTGGCCTATTCCAGATCAAACTAGCCTGAATGCGGCCCCTGAAATAAAATGAGTTTGACACCATGTTCTTGTTGAGATAATAAGTTCACAACTAAGGTAGAGGTGTCAGGAGTGGGTGCCAGATATTCATTGTATTGCAATTCCTGTTTAACCGAAAGAACGTGTGTAAATATTAGTACAACACATCCTTAGTTATGGTGTTTGCTCACATTTGCAGTTCTTTGGGTTACACCCCTGAGGAGGTGAGAGGCTTCTGTCTGGGATTTAATTGACTTGGCTCCAAAGAAGAAGACCTAAAATCAATTTCTAGTGCCTTCTCTTAAACATTCCAGACAAAAAAAAAATAATACAACCCTATGATACAACAGCTTTCTTTTTTTCTATCTATCTAATACATGTGGGGTGCCCTGGTGCTCACCCAGTTGACTCATTTGTAAAAAAATAGATAATATAGCTTCAACTGCAATCAGAACATACACAGGATTTGAGTGCTTTTACCTCACCTGCTTGTTTCATTTGTTTTGGGATTAACAGATGAGGTTAGCTGGCCTGACAGCAGCAGAGCTGAGGACCTCTGCTGCTGAAACGGTCTTCAGCTCCTCCTTTTATTTGCCTTCTAGCTGCTCAGGCCTTTCATCCGCCAAAGATGCTATGATTTATTTGTTTTAATCACATTTTATTTTCCTCCCACAGGAGCAATCTCAACAAATTACACTATAAAGGCTCATCGCCCTGCCTTAGTGAGCCACATGTGGTGGGGAAAGTTGAGCCAACCACCATAGGAAGTGAAAACAAAAATAAATATTTTATGTTTGCATTATAATATATTATATACTTTCATGGTTTTCTTGCATATTTTCTTTCAAAGTCATTTAAAATTCACAACAAAATCAGGGAATCTAGCTTGGGGAAACTTATTTTCCTTGGCAAATAAATATTGAAACAGGTGGGCTATGGGTCAAAATTAACTGTTGCTTGTATTGAGATTTAATGACATTTATCTCAAAACATATACTAAATATTCCACTACAATTTAAAATATGTTTTTAAAAATAAGATTGATATTTTGGATTTTTAAGTGCTGCAGTCAGGGGTTTTAGCTGGATGGACTGCCTACCCTCTGGTGGTACCCCTGTACCACATGAAAAATTATTACAACCCTATATTTTTTCAAAATCTAGGTCTGGGATAACGTCTAATTGTTTTATCTGATAGGGAACATCCTAAAATATGTTAAGATATTTTCAATTGACTTGGAACACTTTTTTTTGGCTCAATTTACTCCACTTCCTCCTATCTTAGCTTTGAAAACTTAATAAACATAATATATGAAGAAACATCATGTTCAAAAATAACTTGTAAAACCAATGAAACATTTCCACACGGATTTATTTGGCGGTGACTCCGGAAGTCTTAAATATGCGGAAGCAGCTGTTCACGCTGAGAAGCCCATGGTTATCATCGATACAAATGATAAAATAATGTTTGTTTAAGGATAAACCCTCATACAGTGGGCTTATAAGACTAAGATGGGGATTAAATAGCCTCTATTCTTAAACCCACCGCGCCCTCAAGGTTTGTTTGTTCTTTTTCTCAGAGCTGGAGCCGTGCCGGGCGTGTAGAGTAATACAATAGACTCCCTTAAGCTCCTTTACCATCCAATATTAACAGCTTCCCCTTCTTCTTTTTCTCCTTCTCTACCTGGTTAAAACTACTCTGCTCTCGTCCACTATGTGCCACCTGCAGCTGAGGAGCCTGGTGTTTGCGGCGTGGGTGCTGGGCTACGTGGCCTTCCTGCTGGCTCTCCGGAGGATGTGGACGGGGCGGTACGTACGCAGTCCCGCCGTGCGCTCTCTGTTGACGAACATGATGAGCGAGAGCGAGACGGCGGCTCCGGAGACTCAGGAGGTAAGAGGAAGGTTTTGGTATTCAGGAGAATTTCTTACCACAGTTTAGAATTGGGTAGTGTTTTAAATTCATGACTCAGTTCATTCATATTTACTTTTATTTAAGTTCTCAAGTTGTGGAACAGGTATTAATGGCAAGGTCTTTCAAAGAATTGCCTGAGGTCCAGAAACAAAAACAGCGTTTAGGTATGTGCTTTTTTGAACATGAAAGCTGTTTGTTTGCATATACCCGTATGGAAGGACAACAACTATGAAAGTGTCAGAAGAAAAAGGCAAAAAAAACAAGAATAATGTGTACTGAGGAAACAGGCCAAAATCAATCAAAAGATTGGTTGAAATTTGTTTGAAATCTGGAGTTTAACAATACCATGATGACCATTAAAATGGCACATCACAATCCTATCTAGGCCTAGTTTTTTTTACTGTACTAGGCTAACTGTTCAGACTCTTGTCTTTTAAAAAATTCATGTGTTCAATGGTCTCAAACCCAATAATGTATAATCACTTGAGAAGTCCAAAAACATTATATCCAATCTATAATAAACAAAGTATATGCTGTGTAAACTATAAAAATATTTTTGGAGAATGAGCTACGGGCCTAAAAGTCTATTTCCATATTTATAAATCACTTTGAACGTGATCCAACAGGGCTTAACCAGATGAGTCATTGAGATTTCGGCCAAGTGAATGTAGTAAATTCTAACGTAAACCTGTATTGACTCGTTTAATCAGGCTTCAGTTTGACATAGTTTCCACCTATTCTTCATGTTGGATATGTGTGAATAAGTGAATCATAATAGTTTCAATCGGAAAGGTTCAGTTTGGTGTGGGAGAGTGCTTATCTTTTTTCTAAACGACCATCTGGCTGATATAACGTATGTGAAGTATCTATTTCCTTGTGTGTGTTTTTTATTTTTATTTTTTTCTTGATAGTGGTACCGGTGCTGTCCTGAGCTACTGGGAGAAAAGCTGCAGCCCCTCTTTGTTCAGAGCCATCTGGACCCTGGCACCAAGGCGTTCCTCAAACACAGTGTGGAGAAGTCCGGCTGGCTCTTCACTCAGCTGTACCACTCCTTTGTGTCGACGGTGCTCGGCCCGGTCGTCTCACGCACCTCCATCAATGGGCAAGTATTTCAGATGTGACCCTTGTGATAGGAAAACTAGAAAATCCAATGTCTAAGTATATATCAATCTTAATATATTCTATCAGATTACATTTGCTTACACTAAGCATTATTCCTATTTTTTTCCTAAGCCCCAGTGTTTTTATTAATTATAAAATTACACAATATCCAGTGTCTCAAAGGGAGGCAGCATGGAACCTGTTTAACTTTGCCATCAAGTATTTATAACTATACCTATACATTCACCTGGAAAATATAAATTGAAGGAATTCTCAATCAAAGTAAAAAAAATGTAAAAATATATTTTTAAGTAAATTTTATCTATTTGTAATTTCCTTTAAAAAATGTATAATCTATACTCAATATAATTTTAGAATAAAAACTTTTACATAAAAAAATTTTTTGGCAGAATTTTCTAGATGATTTAGTCAAAGACACTAAAAAAAAAAAACCTTTGTAAATTATAACCTAAACAATATTTTATTATAATAGACATTCTATAATTAAAGCATGCATGTAAATAATTGTATGTTTCATTTGTTAATTTTTTCAACTGGGTTTTTTGAGACTTTACAGAAATTGGGTTGTTTGTAGTGTTTTGAATTGCTACTTGTAAAAAACACCAGGTAAAACAATGGGACACAGCTAAATCATTTAATGCCATGGAGGCTCTGCTGACATTTAAGCTTGATCTGAAAAATTATTCCTGGCTGTGTTTTCTTCTGCTACATAATAATTCTCCAGGATATGTTCTTCTTGATGGTGTATTATGCATTTATATTTCAACTTGATAATTCATTGCTTATCAGGTTCCTGGGTCGCGGCTCCATGTTTGTGTTCTCGGCTGAGCAGTTCCAGCAGCTCCTCAGGGTCGGTCCGGACTGGAGGGCTGACAGACTGCTGGACCTGGGGGCGGGTGACGGTGGGGTCACTCAGGTGATGGGCTCCCACTTTAAAGAAGTCTACACCACTGAGGTGTCTCCTCCCATGAAGTGGCATCTGCAGAGAAAGAATTATAAGTGAGCCTAGAATACTCTCCCCGTTCATCTATTTTTCTCTGTTCATAACTTTTCACTCGACTACACACTACATACACACATGAACACCTGGCCATAGTCAGAACAACAGCTCAGAAACCAATATAACCTTTTATTATTGAGTTCCTTTCTTTAAGCACTATACAAATAATTGCTAATAATTGTATTAAATCTTGGTAATTCCTTTTCACAATAAGGTTAACATAGTCGTGGAGTGATTTACTGACCTATCCCTGTTCTGTTTCAGCAGACATAGCTGGCAGCCTATTTTTTGTCAAGGTTAACTTTCTGTTCTGACTTTCTTGAACTGAAATCACGTGAACACACTGAAGTTGGGAGAACAACTTTCTAACTTTCTACTTGAATGCAGTAAAAGTCCAGAGAGATGTGTTTTAAAAGTGTGTAAAAAATATATATTTTATACATTTTAAACTTATTAAATTCAATGGTGCCAAATTCAAGGCCTTAAAAGCCTTAACTTTCACAAAAGGGTATTCAATTTCCAGTATATAGGTCTTAAACTTTGTAGGTTGTTAATATGATTGAATTTTTACTTTTGTTCTTTTTTATTTCTGTCAAAAATAGATGTAAAAGTTTTGTAACTGGAGTACAATAAGAGTTTAATAGATTTAATAGTTTTTTTTTTTTTTTTTTAGTAATAACAGCGATACAGTCCCTTCTCCCTATATGCACAGACCACTGTTGGAGTCAGTTCAGAGCACAATAACAAATGTGTTGCCCTTGTGGCTGTCTTGTACTCAGACAAAAGTAAATGTCCTGTTACCCGATAGAGAACAGAGAATCTGAGCAGTAATTTGCTTTGGCAAAGAGACAAAATTTCAAATGTAGCACTGCTACGCTCTCTGTCTGAGAAATTTGTTATTTTATAATTAGTCAGGATGAAACAAAAAGTTGCATCTACTGTCTGTAGCTGCTGTCACAGAGACAGAATGAAAACAGTAAGTAAGTATAGACAAAACATTAGGTTACTTTTATTGTACCCGTAGGTACATTTGTTTTACAGTGCTATGACTATGGCATCCAATACAAAAACACACAACACTCCACAACACATAGGGACAAATAAGTAAATACTCATACTGAGTAAGGTGCTCTCAAGAAAGAAAGAAAGAAAGTGCTCTCAAAACATTACATGTGGTCTTTGTAAAAACCTGAAGAAGAACCCAAAAAACAAATAAAAATCATAAAACCCTAGTACAACATTTCTAAGAACCACCTCTACACTTTTTTAATCATGTGCATAAACATTAATGAAGTTGTTACAAAACAACTTGATTATGAATTAAACTTCCAATCCATTTTTAGATCTGACTGATGAACAAAAGCATGGACATCATTGTATCATCCTGATGGGAAGGGTGTTTGTGTCCAGAGCATGTTTGGAGTCAGTTTTAAAGTGGTTTTCTTATCCAATGTCTTCAAGTCATTTTAGACACTGGCCCACAGTCCTTGAGCAGATTTGAGTTAATAGTCAGTCAGTTTAGTCCAGACTGTCCAGCAGGGGGCAGGATGCTGTACCACACAGCATTATAGTACTGCAGACCACTGAGAGTAACAGCTGTAAAGAACTGAAGAAACACCTGCTGAGTGGCTCCTAAGATAGTTATTTACCTTAATTTCAGTTGATACAGCCTTATTGTATTAAAGATATTACAATAGAATGGAATCTACAGTTCAGTTAGATCTGGACATAACCTCAGTTTAAATAGAATGTACACAAATGTGACCTGAGTGTTTCAGTCTACAACATGTTTTTCTTTTATAGGTTTATTGGACTTATTTGACTTAAAGTCAATTTAGTATTGAGCTGTCTTACATTTTCAATAAGAGGCGTTTATTGTGTCATGACCTTTTAACTCTACAGAATCAATTCCCTCTTTTATAAAGTTGTGACTTACTTAGCCTATTTCCTATTTTTATGGCTGAAAAGTGATAGAAACATACTGTGTCTTGTCCTATTTAGATTGCTAGGGATTGAGGAGTGGCCGCAGACTGGATTCAAGTACGACATCATCAGCTGTCTGAACCTGCTGGACCGCTGCGACGATCCCCTGGCCCTTCTGCGGGACATCAGGAAGTCCCTCGTTCCCAAAACAGGGAGGCTCATCCTGGCCGCTGTGCTCCCATTTCAGCCCTATGTGGAAGTGGGTCAGTTCAAGTTGGAAATTGGCACTCGCGCGGAATGTTCAGGTCGGTTTGTTTCAGTTTGGCTCATGTGTGCTGATTTGTTTCTGACCCAGGAGGACAGTGGCAGCGTCCCAAAGAACATCTGAAAATTAAAGGCAAAACCTGGGAGGAACAAGTGACCAACCTGTCGGCCGAGGTGTTCCAGAGGACGGGCTTTGAGGTGGAGGCTGTGACGCGGCTGCCGTACCTCTGTGAAGGGGACATGTACAACGATTATTATGTTCTTGATGATGCAGTTTTTGTCCTAAGAGCCACAAATCAAAGTGAAGTTTCCATTCATTGAACACTTATGCACTATGAGACTATCTGTACTTCTCACTTTCTGAGCAGGATTCTTGTGCAATTTTTAATAAGCTTCACTTTTACAGCCCTTCTTACACTGTTCCATTTTCTTTGGAAAATGGAAACAAACGATTGGTCATTGCAAACTTGCCTGTAATAGATTTAAATTAGAGGTCACAGGTTTAAAGAGGACCAATCCCACAGGTGTATGACTAAAGATCGTCTGTGATAAAAATCTGTGAGAGAATAATGAACTGATGACGTGATGGGACAATAACTGGTTTTATGGTACGCCGTGGTATTGAACTGCCACTGTATCAATACCGTTAATTTAATATGAGCTGATGAGGCACAAATAAAATGTAAAATTTTTATTAAGAGCTTCTGTATTTAACATTATTCTTCAAGTTACACTTAAATTCTTTTCATTTTAAAGCTGGAGTTGGACTTAATTGGTTAATTAGACAGCCGTCTCAACTGTCAATCTCAGACATGCAGCAACAGACAGTTGTGAGTATAATGTTGCATTTAATGTGAATCAAACAAAAGAAAACGCTAAAAGTAACAACACTCTACTGATAAATCCTTTCAAAGCATCAGTAGAATTGTGTTTGTGCTATTTACTGAATAATTAGAACAGAGAGATTGTTAAAACAAATTCAAGCTGCATTAAAAAGTTATCTATGCCCAATTTACCTAGAAAAGATCTTTTCAAGCTTTAATCAATACCGTCATACCGTGATATTTTTTTCTCAAGGTTATCATACCAGGATCTCATACCGTCCCATACCCAGTCAGCAATTAAAGACAACAATAGAGCAAGGAAATAATTTTCTAAGATATTGTTATATAACAGCAGTGTTTCTGAGGCTAAACCATTTTTTTACTTGTACATTGGTAAGTGTAAAGCTCAGTGCTGTTGTACATTTACCAACATCACTCTTTTTTAAGCCAAAAGAAAAAAAATTAAAAGCAACTTTGTCTTCCTTGAAATGCAGTTGAAAATGAAACCTATGTTGATGTATTAGTGTAGCCTGGCCAGTCAGACCCATTCCCCTTCTCAATGAAATTAAGGTATGTTACTCTCCCATGTCACCAGCTTCCACTGAGCTCAAGCCAACCTGACCAATCATAAAAGTCTATTGAGAACGTGGCGGGCTTTGTTGCTCTAATTTGTGATGTAGTTTTCAAATGGTGTCCAGAGGTAGGTTATTCTGCGTCTGTTGGTACTGCCCCTGGATTCTGATTGGTTGTACGTCTATCCAATTTATAGATAATCACAAAAATGAGAGTTGGGAGCGCCTCCAAGAAGTTTAAAAAAGACTTGGGTATGAAAAAGACAAAAAAAAACAATGCACTCAAACAATGCAAATCTAAAGAGAAAAAGATGTAGATCCACACTGTCCACAAACACATTTTAAGTTTATCAGAGTGCCTTTTTGTCTTTTTTATACATTGAGGTAGTTTAATCTGCGTTCATTTGTTCCACCTCTTAAAACCTGAAACAAAAGGGTTCAGAATAATTCTCTATAGAGAGCATTAAAGCAGTTTAATGACCAAAGTATTAATGACCATTCTATGTCTTTAGATAAATGTTAAAGGTCAGTGTCTTTAAGTGCCAATATGAAAAACAACACTGTAGTCTTACATATGGTGCCTGGAAATGTTTTTAACAAACTGTTGACATGAAAAATTGCTGCTCTGACAAATGTGTCAGCATACATATGTACAAAAAGCCCATTCTGTAGCTATTATTAATGATGGTTTTATGAATTAATTTTTTTTTTTTTGTTCTTCTAAGTCAGACCTCATGTCATTTAGATGGAAGCAGCTGACGTGGTACTGCAAAAGATGAAACGTGCTGAAAATGTGCCATATTTGTGTGTTTGTATTAAAATTGTGAGTTCCAGAATAACAAGTGTGCATTAGTTTTTATGCTTAAAATTTATAGTTTATGTAAAACAAGTGTGTTCTAGAGGGGAAGTATGCACAGTTTAGATCCAGGGTGTCTGAGAAATTGTACACCCTGCATAAGGTTATACTTTCATGCAAGGGTGGGTGGGCTAAAAATGCACATGATCAATTGATCATACTCGCAATAGCAATACAACTTAATAAAAATAAAAAAACTTCACTGCAACTTTTTATCACACAAACTAAGGACAGCAGAAAGATCAGGCCAACTTTGTTTTCAAGTGAAGCTCTTACTGACAACCTTTCTGATGCTGTCATGCTAATGATAAATGCAACAAGTAATGCTACTGTGAACTGAAATATCTGATAATAAATATAGCTAATATCCTGATCTTTCTGTCACTTCCTCCTTCACACTCTTCCTCTGTGCATCTCTGTGTTTTGACAAAAATTACCCCCAATAGTGACACCTGTCAATCACCAAATTAGATGATTGGTGCTGAGGTCACATTGTGCCGTCACAAATAGAAACACTTATGTTCTTGGGGCTTCTACAAATTGTAGCAATACATTAATATAGTTATAGCCAATTAGGGGCCCACCTAGTCCATTGATACCAACCGTCCCTACAGATGTTGACCCTGTCAGTAAAACCAGTATTATTCCCTCTTTATTTTGTTCCATGTCACAGCGTATGTATAGGACATGTAAATACAGCACGCGCCTCTTCTCATTGGCTAAAGCTACGAGCGCTTCTCGTTCGTCATTGGTTACTGCCGCCCTAGCCACGTCCCCGAGCCACGTCGCGTTTCACTCGCCATTTTCCTGTCTCCTAAAGCTAGAACCAGTCATTGTGGTGTCACTGTGCTGTTAACTCCAAAAATAATAGCTACGGGACACAAACTGTACTACTTTAGGAGTGTTAGGTTGCTTAGCTTTTTGCTAGTACCTTCAGAAACATGAATATTTTCAGGCTATCTGGTGATCTCTCCCATCTAGCAGCCATCATCATTCTGCTGCTAAAAATATGGAAAACCAGGTCTTGTGCCGGTAAGTAGCTATTTGCCTTAACATATTATTTCTATCACAACTTCCCATGTGCTTAAAAGGAAGTGTAACTGCACATACAAATAATCAGAAGTATTTTCATGGATGTGTAATAGGTAGTGAAAGCTCATTAGCCGGTTCTCTGCTAATGTTAGCTGGGTTGCTATGTGCACTTCTCACTGTGGATGTCTAATTATAATATCGATTTCTGACGCCGTGCGGATTTCAAGCAACACAATTTATAATAGGGAATGTGTAATCGTAATTGTAATTGTCTCCAGTACAAATAGGACAGTGCACGAGTTGGGCACACTTTACTTCTGACGTGGAAGGCCTTATCAGAGTACTGTATACTGGTCTCTTGTTGTACTTGTGCTGTGCGTCTGCAGCGTCAGTGTAACGTCTGACGTGGCAGACAATGTGACAGCTTCATTTCTTTACTTTAAGTGCATGAAGCCTGTTTGTTTTCCCTGTGCAAGAAACCTTCAGTATCGACACTGCATTATCATGTTTAAACTTTGTTTGTTTCCATGTCAAGCTTGTCCTGCTGTACCCAAGGTCAAAGTATCACTGCAGAACACCCAGTCGCTGTAGATTTCTTGTCTATGCTTGAGCAGAAATATCTATGTGCATGTTGTCCTCTTATCATACTGTGCAGCTTGTATAATCTGTCTGTCTCTTTTTACAGGTATTTCTGGGAAGAGTCAGATTCTGTTTGCATTACTCTTCACTACTCGCTACCTGGACCTGCTCACCTCCTTCATCTCCCTCTACAACACCTCCATGAAGGTGCACATTCACTCCCTGCACCACATACTGTAGTATTTGTAATTATTTGGATTAATTTATTTATTACACAAGCTAGCAAAAGATGAATATTCACCAGTACAAACATTACTCTGTTTAAGTGAAAGAGTGTTTTCACCTACAGTTGGATGATGCAATGTAATGTTACACTAGGAGACAGTAAAGGTAATCACAGATTTCTCTTTATTGCACCAACAATTGATTTGATGAATTTTTGTGACATTGTACAAAAATTGAAATTGTGCACTGTCAAGATGACAAGTTTATGCAAGTATATGGCAATAAATGACTTTGAAATTTTGGTGTGCCCAGATGTAAACATCTGTAGCATTAATGTGACCTGTAGAAGTGATGACTTCGTGAGACTTTGGACCTACTGTTGTAAGGACTAACAACTCCTAGCAGGCTTTCATCATGCTAGGGTGTTTCTTTAGTCTAGACTAAACAGCCTACAGCCTTGGTTCTGAAGGAAGGCTTCTACTATCTCTCACAGGGTGTACTAACCTAAATGATTACACAGGCCCAATTGGGGCTGAGGACATATAGTTACAAAATCTAAATTTTTCCATTTCTGCTGTCTCCGGTCTGAATAAAAGTAAATCTCCACAACACTGATATGACTTGTTTCGTCTTGTCATGTTTTTAAAAAGAGTCCTATACAGAGTAGATCAGACCCATGTATATTTACTCCAATGACCCGTATCCAATTAATTTTTTTTGTCTATATCAGGAGGACTAGTTTCTGTTTCTGGAATCGGCTCGGTGCAACCCTACTCTGTACTGTTCCTACGGCTCTATTGTTCAACAGTGTCTATGCTTTTCTTTCAGATCATCTACATTGGATGTGCGTATGCCACTGTGTATCTGATCTACGTCAAGTTTAAGGCCACGTACGATGGGAACCACGACACCTTCAGAGTGGAGTTCTTGGTCGTTCCTGTTGGAGGTCTGGCTTTCCTGGTCAACCACGACTTTTCTCCTCTGGAGGTATAATAGGTGCCGAAACGGGTTATAACCAGATTGGGAGTGGTCTGTGTGGTTTAACTCTGACTTCAACCAGTTTAAAAGGGTTTTAGACAGCATTTGGACAGGTTTAAAGTGGATTGACCTGGACCTTAACTGGTTTTGAGTGCCTTTTAACTGTGAATAATTGGATCTGTGTGGTTTTTAAGTGGTTCAACATTAACTGTTAACCTGTTTTTGAGTGGCTTTGACGTTGTTGGAGGCAGACCAGTTCTAAAGACATTCAACCTGGATTGAATGTCAGTTTGGTTGGTTTAAAATTGATTTAACCTGGTTAGAAATAGATTTGGACAGGTTTAAAGCGGTTAAACTTGGTAGATATATTTTTATGGTAGCAATAATTTGCAAAAGTAAAAGATGGATTAAATTCAAACTATTCACGTACTCCCCCCACCACTATTCACATACTCCCCCCCACCCCTACCCAAAAAATAAATAAAAAAATAAAACCTGTATGGGGTTAATTTTAAACATAGGTCTTCTATGTTCTTATAATAAGTTTATGATCATATCAACTTGAAGACACTTTAAATGAAATCTCAGTTGAATATACTGATTAATGTTGTTCCCTTTTGCTTGGCCTAGATCCTGTGGACGTTCTCCATTTACCTGGAGTCAGTGGCCATCCTGCCGCAGCTGTTCATGATCAGCAAAACGGGAGAGGCCGAGACCATCACCACCCACTACCTGTTTTTCCTGGGACTCTACAGAGCCCTCTACCTCATCAACTGGATATGGAGGTTTTACTTTGAGGGCTTCTTTGACATGATTGCAATTGTCGCCGGTGTGGTGCAGACCATCCTCTACTGTGATTTCTTCTATTTGTATGTAACAAAAGGTCAGTTTGGTGTCATTCTTTTTTTTATATATTTTTTTATTTAGTTGTGTGTGTCGGGGTCCTTATCGGATCCAATCGTACAACCCAGATTAAATCCTCAAATATAGAAAACATCAAACCAACAATAATGAGTGGGAAGTCATTATTCTGTGTTACAGCTTATGGCATGAATTTCTTTTGTTATTCTTTCTTTCAGGTCTTTCAGGTCTATTATACACCACTTTCTGCTCCCTCTGGGGACCCCCCCCAGACAAAAATGGGCATGCAAAAATTTTAATTGATTTTATTTATTTTATTGGTCTTGTTACTGACTTAAAAATAGAATTTTACTATATATTTATACTTTATTACCAATACAAACAACAAGAGCAGCCGCAGAGTACATTCCCTCTCAGAGTGAAAATATAGCAGTTTAGGTTTGATACTTTTTAGTTTTAGCCATCTCTGTCTCCATAGACCAGGTCTGATATAATTTTCACTAATGCTAATTTGCATAAATCAACAAATATTCTGCTGCAGAGACACTACTCTTTTCCTGTTGATCAGTTTCCTGCCACTTTGCTAAACCAAAGCATTGGTTCAACCAAAGCATTGGTTTAGCAAAATTGAGAGTGTTTTTAGCAGGGGGGCGGCAGTAGCTCAGTGGGATGAGCGGTCTAAATTGAGCTAAATCTAGCATCTGCAGAGTCACCACAAACATATTGGGAATTGCGCTGAAGCTAACAGCAGCATTAACTACAACAGAGTGCAGGGACAGTGCAGGTTTTTCCGCTAAATTCGATTTAGCGATATGGCCATTTTTGACAGTGTCCAAAATAAGAAACTCAAATTAATCAATTTAATTTTGCCCAGCCCTTGTTTACAGTACGTCTTTACTGTTCCAGCCTAATAATGTACATGTCATGTAAGCAATGGCCATGTATCAAAGAGTCCCTTTCTGTTTGGTTTCATTAGTTTGTATTTTTGTCTCATGTTTCAACTCGTTTCATTTCAGTGCTGAAAGGAAAGAAGCTGAGCCTGCCAGCCTAAGTGCCAAAGGGGAGTGCAGGGGCAGACTCACAGAGGGGGAGCGCAGAGGAGTTGGAGAGGTAGTGGGCGCCTCCAACACTTCCTTTAGCCCACCCTCCACCTCCTGTTCCCCCCACCACCGGGGCAAGATGCCTGAGACATAGATCTTGGAGCGGCCGGCTGCACCTCTTTTCTGGTCCACACTTCGTCGGGTCAGAAGACACGCAGGCGCCGGTCCGTGGCCTTTCGCTTTTCTGTTTGACGCATCTTGCTTTAACTTTTTTATTACTCTGTATAAAGGAAGAAAAAAAGTGTGAATATTTTGTACATCCAATTGTCTACTCTGAGGATTTGACACATTAAGAACTAATGTAAATTGACTTCTGATTTGGCACTGTATGATAGTGAGGAGGGCTGACATATTATTGACTCAATATTTGTAATGATATTTGAAATCAAAATAAATCTTTTATTTTTTTTTTGATTTGGGGGATGAATTTGTTGAATGCTTCTAACTTTAGTGAGCAACTTGTTGTTTTGCTTTTCTGTTTGTAGTATGCATTCCTATGTAGATGGACATTTTTGAAGGGATTGTCTTTGTGCACTCAATAGAATACAATGTCCACATTTATCACTTAAGTTTAGATTTACAGTGGAGAAATGCATTAAAAGAAGCTACACCACCATCACTGTAAATTGGATTTTTTGTTATTTTTCTTTTGGATCACAAACGATTATTTTTTACTTCATATGGCCAAGTTTTGATATAATTTTAGATGTATTTATTTTTTTTCTGGTTTTAAATAAACGGAGTGTGGATTGTTTTAGTTTTTTTGTTGTGTTTAATTGCATTATTGTTTTCACACATCCTTTTGCTAGCTTTTAGGTCTACTAAGCTACAACTAAGCTACTTTTTCTTATGACAGAAAATACAAAAAAGGGCAATCCTTATAAATTAGCTATTACTATTTTTTTGTCTAAAACTGTTTTTCCCTACAGAACAGAGCTATAGAATAAACTACAGGACTAAAACTAAACACTATGATACTAAAGTTAAAGCCATTAAAATCTACCAAATTTACACGTAATAAAACTAGATGATGTAAAAACTATCAATTCTGAAAATTAAAGTTTCTTAAAATTAGAGACGAAACGTCTTCACCTTGAGAACTGAGTCCGGATGCTTTTCCTTTAACCTTTTTTCAAGATGACCTGGATGACTGAGAACCTTCACAGACACGTAGGTTGTACGCGGAAAAGAAAATAATTAAGCGGAACTGCTGAAATCCACCATTGTATGTGGTCGGACTGTTGATCCGGTGGAACAGGACAACCGTTGACGCACAAAGATTGTCAGTTATAGTCCGGCTCTGTTGCACTATTGCTGTATATAGTCGATATATCCACGGTTATCCGTTGGTTCTTAATGTTTGTAACGTGAATGTGAGTGAAGAGAAATCCCACGATGGAGAAGAGGATGTGCGCGTTGCCAGGTGAGTTTAAACGCCTACTAACGCCTATGTTTGGCTAGGCCGCAACGCAGCCCGCGCGCGGGAATAGCATTGTTAATTTCTCTGGTAACAAATGTATTTTTAAGATCATCGAAAATGTTACATGTTTAAATGGAACCTAAGCTGTACGTGTATACCATGTAGCTCACTTTAACAAATAAAATATTTTTGAAATGAGGCAGTGTAGATCTAATTTAGCCGCAGTTTTAAGGTAAGTTAGTTGCTAATGCTAATCGTTATTAGCGCAGCTGTTTGCTAACAAACCCTAAACAGTTCACTAGTTGTATTTGCGTTGCTTTCCCGTAACGGTGCTGTCATTTATCACTTTATATTAAATACGTTCTCTGTTTATATTTAAGTTTAGGTTATTAACTTTAACCTATTCTGTATGCTGCAAACGTTGTGTTATTGTCAGATGTGTGTCATGTCAAGTTTATACAGCACTAACACTTGTGCTCTCTGCTCAGGTTCCTCTCTTTCCCTCTCCTACTTGCGACTCCTGGTGCCACCACTTCGCCTGGTCTCCGCAGCGATCTGGCAGACCGTGGACCAGAAAATTGTGTCTGATTATGGGCTGCTGGAACAGTTTGTGTTTAGGGTGACGCAGATTGTTCCCCAGCTTCTTTCAACAAGGCAACGGACCGAACTCATCCTGGGGCTCAGAGCACGGGTATACACTAAATCTCAAAGTAGTGAGGGGCCGTGAAAGTAAATAAGAATCCTTTCAGGGGCCTATTACACTTAGGTATCTTTTATGAAGTTATAATTAGGGTTCATCTTCATTTCACTCTTTTATCATATCTGTTTGTTTTTAACATTAATTTCCTCTTGATATGCCTCAATTTGTGTCACACTTCCCTGAATTGCCCTCAGATGCATGGCAGTCTTCCCTATTACATATCTTTTAGAATAGTTTGGAGCCTTTTTTTAGTGCGCAGAGTCCCAAAATAAAACCACCATTCACCAACCACATGTATTGGATGGCCAAATCAAACATTGCATTTGGCCCCCAGGCCTTGAGTTTGACGTGTGTGCATTAGCTGCACCCCCCTACTCAAGACCAATTCATTTTTGAATGCTCTATTTCTAAAGATTTTTCAAGCACAGGATTAAATAAACTAATTCCTTTACCCTATTATGATCACAGCTGATCCTGGAACTGTGCCGCTCCGAGGACACTGCCCAGCTCAATATTATTCAGCCTCATCTGGACCGGATGCAGGATCTGGAGGCTCTGTGGAATGTAGAGGTAACAGTATTTTATGGATTTCAGCTTTTGGAATCAGGAGTAAAGAAAGTAATAGTAGTTGTTTTTATTTTTCTTATTGCAGACAAATAATACAGAAGAGGCACATTCAGAATCTCATTTTATGGCTCTGGTGAAAAACCTGCTGAGGGACCCTGTGGAGAGACAAAGTTTCTTTAATGTAAGCTGTCATTGTTCTTTCATATATCTGCTGGTTATTAAGCTTTTTGAAAAATAAATGTTTTAATTAAAACATTAAAATGCATGTTATGTTCCAGGATGTTTTCCCGGGAGACTTTGGTCCGACGTATGACAAAGCAATCCAGACGCTGATGTGGCTGTTTCTGTCCCGACTCGAAAAGCTTGTTCCCACCCAGTCTCTGCAACAGGTAACAGCTAAAACAGTGAAGCCTTCTGTCTGAGGGAAGGCTTCAAGATATGTTTGGCCCTAGTATTGATACTTCCTCTGGCCATTAGGGGGCGATGTAACTCCCTGCGGTTTGCTGCTCACTGTATTGTGGCTGCGGTTGCCACCAGAGCAGCTCAAGTAATGTCCATAATGACTCTGCAAACAATAAATACCATAATAATACACAGAGAAAGGAGTCATGTGACTTCTGCAATCCACTGTTTTAGTAAAGTGGCAGGAAATTGAACAACAGAAAAAGTTTAGTGTGTAGCATACTATTATGTGTTCAGAAGCTTTTGGCCTCTTTTAACAAGACTTTGTGTTGTGCTCATTAGCTCTGGGGAGATGTAGGTCCAAATGAAACTGCTTAAACATCTGGTGTTGAGCAGAAAAAGTAACTATGGCCAATCCTAATCGGTACCAACTAGCTCCATACTGCATCCTGCTGAGAACAAGGTGTAGACAATAGTTTGTTAGATAAAAGTTAGCAAAGAAGCAATATGTGCCTGAATGCTGTGCTAAGCAGGGCAGTCTGAAAGACGTTATTTCTGAGCGTCTTGCTGGAACAAGGAACGCGAGGGCCTGTGGGCTACTAGCATTTTTGGGGCCCCTACAACAAATGATGAATATAAATTGTAAATGTGTTGTCACACTTGTATTTTAGTATTGGTGTTTACTTGGTTAGGCCAAGAATTGTTGGCATTGTTCAGGCTTTGTGAGGTGAGTCTGACCAGTGAGTCACTGATGGATACTAGACCCTTTTTTATATTTGTTCAGTAACAAAAATGAACACAAAATAATTGTTTGTGCATCAGCTGAGGTTGTTGACTGAAATGGAATAGCACACATGCACTTTTCCTTAAAATTAGAAGTCTACTCTGAATCTTCCGTAATTTGAATGTATGTGCTGTAGTGTTGTCACGATACTGGAATTTCTAACTTCGATACGATACCTTCAAAAATATTGATTTTCGATACCAAAGGGAAAACAACTTTCACAATATTATTTTTTTATTTTTTTATTTTTATTTAAAGATAAATATAACATGTCTATATAGAACATGACAATGAGGTATATTTTACATCAACAAAAGGTAGTGCAGGGGTCTTCAATTAAAATCAGCCAAGGTCCGCTTGGACTAGGGATGCACCGATACCACTTTTTTGGAAAACGAGTACGAGTACTTGCATTTCAGTACTCGCCGATACCGATACCGAGTACTTAATAAAAAAAACATGATTTAAATTTACAGGTAACAGCTTTAGTCATATAATTTAACAAAAAAACAAGGCACGGGGCAAACACTGCTTGTCCAAATATCCATGGTGAAACTAAATGAAGAGGAGGCTTGCAGTAGGCTGTGGATGTGTTTTTTCACGGAGTCGTGTAGTTTAGGCAGCTCCGTGTCAGTCATGTAGCGGCGGCTCGGGAGATCATATCTGGGCTCCAGAACATGGAGGAGACGCATGAATCCCACATTTTCTACCTATGAAAGTGGCTGGTCACTCAATGCAATGTACTCGATTAGGGCTGTGTTTCGATTCAAATTTCAAGAATCGATTCGATTCCGATTCTCAAGATCTTGAATCGATTATGATTATTCGATTCGATCCGATCTTCGAGATTTAGATAAGTGTTTTTGAAGAAAGCATTTTTTTCCAGCTGTTACCTGAATTAGAGGACTGTAGTTATGCAACATATTGATACTATTATTATAGACATTCAACTGCAAATTAATGGAGTATTGATGGTTGTAAAGAACAATCCCCCTTCCAGAGTGTTGATACAACTGCTTTCACAAACTTGCACTGGTGTAGACGACAGAGGACGCAGAGGTATATCAGCAGTAGTGCGATGAAAGAACTTTGCGATGTGCCTTACTCTCCCAAGAAGGCGTGCAACATTCGGCAGTTTGAGACCGGCTTGCGAGGCCAGGTTGATTATGTGCGCGAAGCAGCCGACGTGGGTTAGTCCCGTAATCTCAACCGCACGGATCATATTCGCGTTGTCAGTGACTATGGCTGGGTCTTTACTCAGCAGCCCCACTCCTCCATAGCTTTGGTTAACATTTCAGCTAGACTGACAGAGCGATGGTCCGTTTGAACTTTGGTTGTCTGCAGAACGAGGTTCCAGAGCTTGTCTATGTAGTGTGCTGTCACACTCATGTAAGATTCCGTAGCTACGGATGTCCAGGTGTCACTCGTAATGCCCACCCTCTCTGCGGTCTTAAGCTTACACATTACACCATCTTTTACTGTCTGGTACAGACAGCGTTAGCGTTTCTGGAGTTTTCAAAGCAGCCATGTTCGTTGTTTTAATGTCCTTCCACCTCGCGCATCATGCGTGAATCTGTGACAAATTAAAATTCGCGGGGAAAATTTAGGCCTATTATTAAATCGATCCTCTGAGTTACGAATCGATCTTTAGAAATTAATATGAAAATCGATTCAGAATTGGTGAATCGATTTTTTTCAACACAGCCCTATACTCGATGATTGCCTGTGTTATTTTCACAGCACGTGGATTGTCTCTGGACATTTTCTCTCGTCTTGCTGCAGTGTGGGTTGTGTTGGTTTAGAAGCGTGGGTAAACTCTTTATACTCGTTGTCGTGTTGGGATTTTAGGTGGTTGATTAAATTACTTGTGTTAAATGCGCTACCTTTTGAGCCTCCTCTGGACAATTGACATGTCTCGTCTTGCCTTCATTCTCCCCGCTCTGTGCTGCAGCCAGGGTCTGGGGGCGGGCACTTGGCGCCTGTGATTAACCCCTTACACGCTGCTCAAACATAGACATTTCTCAGACCGTGGTATCGACCCCGGTATCGGTATGTGGTATCGAGGCCGATACCAGTATCGGTTTCGGTGCATCCCTAGCTTGGACCTTAGTTAACTTTCCTCACTGTGAGGGTCTGGAAATTTTTAATAAAAGGATATGTGTTTGAATATAATTCTTTAAAGTAAAGTCTCATTTATTCTACACCTAAAGCCTCTTAAACAAAATGGAGATGAATGTTAATAATCCACTGTTTTCTGTATTTTATCCTTTACATGTGTTATTTTGTTTACATGAGGAGGATGTTTGTCATAGACAAAAGAAAAAATGCTACAAAATCAAAAGAAGCTAAAGCTCAGGACCTGGAGGTTTATTGACAACAGCCTGGAATCCTGCATATAATGCCTAATACTCCTTTATACATGTGTGAGAACATTTTAAATACAAAATCATCAATTCAAGCCAAAACATATTTGTTAAACAAATATGACAAAGATGCCTGTCATAATTCATCTCTTCCTATTGTCATTCCTCTGAAAACAACAGGAACAAGGGAAAATGCACTGAGCATTTCTTTAGCATTATCTGTTGCCAATAATTAACTTTGTTTAATTAGCAGGTTCATCTTTAAACATTTTCAAAATTTAGAATAGAAATATTTATTTCCTGTATTTTCCCCGTGTGGGGTAACATTTTAATTAAAATGCTTATGATTAGTTCTGTAACAGGATTTAGGATTCACACAGAAACTGACACAACTTAAGGAAGACTTAACCTGTGTCACTCATCTCCAAACCCTCCTTTAACACATTTTCTGTTTTTAAATCACCCAAATGAACATGTGTTGGGTTCAAATGAATGCAAATTGTGAGCTAATTACTCGCGTTGTTTGTAAATGAGGTAAAATATGCGACAAACGAGTCAACACTTAACCTACGACAGAATAAAGAAGTTGACAGACAAATGTACAACTCACCACATTAGACGTCCTCACTTTCCTCCGAGCTAGAGTCTTTTTAATCCTGACATGAAAACTGTCCAGTCCTGGTTCAGTTCTGGATTCATTCTCTGATTATCAAATCAGCCGGGGCTAGAGGATAAAGGGCTGTTGTTCAGCTTCGACACTGACACGGAGCTGTATTTTCTGATTAAAATAAATGTTCCCTCTCCGTCCATAACGTCAGTGAATCTTTATTATGATTTGCCAAGGCTCAACTTTTAAATTTTAGGTGTTTCTAACTCATTATCAGGCTACACTAAACATGTTGAAATTTCTCGCTGCTCTGTCCGTAACCATAGTAACCTGATGACCCGCGCGTGTTAACGTAGCCATCCTAGAAGTGCCGGTTCAAAAATGTTTTACACAATGCGCTTGTAATAATGAATAATGTCTTGCGGTCCAGATCGCGGTCCGCCTTTTGAAGACCCCTGAGGTAGTGCACTTGTTCAGAGGCCTCTCAGATTGTCATACATTCAGAAACCAATAGTGAAAGTAAAAAAAAAAATCAATACTCGGTATTGATACTCGGTATCGATACTTCGGGAAATTAGTATCGTATTGTTTGAGATATTTCAGTATCGATATTTATCGAAATATCAATATTTTTGACAACACTAATGTGCTGCCTATTTTGAGTAAGCGATGTTCAGTATTGTAGGACATTAAATATTGGCATTGTATCATACTACATTGTGTTGAGTACGTAACGTGATGTCCTGGATGTCCCAATACCCACCCTATGATAGCCTTCTGCTTCTTGAGGCATGTTAGTTGCATAATGTATGATTAGACATTTTGTTGACTCTACTTTTTCCACATTTTCTGTCAGATTGCATCTCTTCTTGGCGACCCTTCGTGTGTTCTGAGTGAATACATGGAGTCTTTTTCGGACCCCCTGGAACTGAAGATGCTGTTGGACACTTATAAGGACCTCAGTCAGTTGGAGAACATCGGTGAGCATCTTCATAAAATTTAACCAGTGTAGATGTTTAAAAGATATAGTTGTGCTTATAAGTGTACATACCCTGGCAAAAAAATGTTTTGGGCCATTTTACAGAGAATATGAATGAATCTTTTTAAATTATAATGACAACAGAAACTACCCAAATGGCCCTGATGAAAAGTTTACATACCCCAGTTCTTAATACCGTGTATTGCCACCTTTAACATCAATGACAGTTTAAAGTTTTTTGTGGTAGTTGTGGATTATTAGGCTCTTTATTTTCTCAGATGGTAAAGCTGTACATTCTTTTTGGCAAAAAGCCTCCAGTTCCTGTAAATTCTTGGGCTGTGTTGTAGGCCTGCACGATAAATCGTTATAAAATCGCGATCTCGATTCAACCTGTTCACGATTTAATTTTTAAATGACTTCGATTAAAAAAAAAAAAAATCAGCCTTTATTTTGAAAGGACCGCTCTCACAGGACTTCACCCTCAGCCAACGACAAAGCGCCTTTTAGTCTCGTGCTTCACTCGTCGAGCGAGCGCGGTAGTTCGGAAATAAACAAAATGGATATTGATGAAAACCCAGGTCCTTATGACAAGAATCAGCCAACCACTCAGTCTCAACTTGTTCTGAAAAAAGGCTCACATTCGGTGGTGTGGAAGTATTTTGGATTCAAGCGAGAAGACGAGGGTCAATCTGGTGTGATTTGCAAGGTATGCTTTGCCCTTGTTGCAGCACCGCAAGGTAACACCTCAAACCTTTACCAGCACCTCAAACGTCACCACAAAGTGCAATATGATGAAGCAGCCGTACAAGGCAAGAGATCCGAAAGTCGTCCAAAAATGCAGACATCTATTACGGACACCTTGCACAATGCGACGCCATACCCACATAACTCCAGTAGGAGTAAGGAAATAACAGAAGCCATTGCTTACCATCTAGCAAAAGATATGGTTCCAATATACAACGTAGAACGTGATGGATTTCAAAAGATGATCCATACATTGGACAAACGCTACTCAATACCATCCTGCAACTATTTTTCATACGTTGCACTGCCAGCTATGTACAAGAAAGTGCGGACTGTAGTCGAGGCAGAAGTGCAGCAAGCGAATTATTTTTCAGCAACGACGGATTTATGGTCCAGCCGAACAATGGAACCGTACATGAGCCTAACTGTCCACTTCATAGCGATTGATTTCACCATGAAGAGCAAGCCTTCATTTACAGGTGTGTGGAGTTGGCTCAAGAAACATTAAACTACTAAAAGGCCAGCAATTAAAGACAAGGTGCCGCTATATATACAAAATAAATTAGTTTTTGATACTGCAACTGCACTTCAATGGCCAATTGCTCCTTTTCTTTAGACACTGAACCCTCAGAATGTTGAATGACGTTTCAATTAGCCTATTCAGGGCCTGAACATGGCTCTTCAGGCCATATTCAGCGCAGTGTGTTAAACTTCTATTTTTGGTAACCTACTTGAATGGCCAGTTGAATGTTAATTGTACAAAAGGCAAGCAGTTAAAGAGTGTTCCTTCTTTATTCATTGAAGCCATTTGTTTAGGTGCCAAAACAAATATTTTTGGTACTTCCAATTTGTTTTGTCTTGTCATGGTTCATGTGTGCAATAAACATTACATTTCATGAGAAAAAAAAATTGTTGTAGAGAATCGTGATATCAATTCTAAGCTAAAAAATCGTGATTCATATTTTTCCCAGAATCGTGCAGGCCTACTGTCTTGTATGAACTGCATGTTTGAGATCTCTCCAGAGTGGCTCAATGATATTGAGGTCAGGAGACTGAGGCCAGTCCAGAACCTTCACTTTATGCTGCTGTAGCCAATGACGGGTCGACTTGGCCTTGTGCTTTGGATCATTGTCATGTTGGAACGGCCAAGTACGTCCCATGCGCAGCTTCTGGGCTGATGAGTTCAAATTTTCCCAGCAGCGCCGAGATCCCAAACTGGCAGATGGCTTGCCAGTTCACCAGCCACAACCACCAGAGGGCGCATTTTTGGCAAGCCACTTTTAAAAGTGGCAGACCACTTCTAAAAGTGGCAAGCCAAGTCGTTCGCCACTTTTAAAAGTGGCATGCCAGTGCATAGGCCACAACAAAAAGAGGGAGCTTTTTTGGCCGGTCACTTTTGGTGATTGTGAACTGTGCACTGGCATGCCAGTTTTAAATGTGGTCTGCCACTTTTAAATGTGGTCTGCCACTTTTAAATGTGGTCTGCCACTTTTAAAAGTGGACGAACACTTTTCTAACTGGCAGGCCAAGGTTTTAGCCGTTATGAAAACAGGCCATCCGTCCAGTCTGAAGCCTGTACCAGTAAATTATCCAGTGCAGACTACTACCAATGTCAATGGCCAACCAGATTTTAAAACACCTTTTTTTTGTTTAGCTGCAAATTGTTGGAAATATGTTATGGTGTATTACTTTGGATGAGTTAATTTATCAAAGTGTTTACCAGCGAGGAGTTTATAATTATTTTTTAATAGTGTAAGATATTTAAATCTAAACCTAAGGCACTGGGCTTGTCAAAACGACCAATTCGTCAAGGGATCGGTCTGCAGGACTACAGCCCAGAACAGCATTTATACATGGAGTTGTAAATAAAGTCTTTGTCGCCCTCTTTTGGTGAATATAGAGAAGTGTTTTAACCAAGTAGAGCACAATGTGTGTAAATACTATGCCATTGAAAGATTTATGTTATAAAACTGCATACTTATAAGAATAAACTATAAGAAGCCATTGTATTTAAATATTGTCTTTTAGAAAGTGACCTGACCTCTGATTAAAACGGCATCCAAAATGAGGTGGCATTAAAAAGAGACCACAATAGAATCATGTTTTTCACTTCTTTATTTCTCCTAAAATGTAAATAGCACATTGTTTAAAAACGTACAAATTACTATATTAACATGAATGACAAATAATTGGTGGTCATTTGCATTCCAACTCCAAAAATCACTCGGTGCTCGATTTACTAGTCTGGCTATGTGGCTAGGCTAACAGTAATGTACCAAACACATAGTTGTATAAATGAGCACATAATTAACGATTTACGGCTTCGATCATATGTTCACAAACATGTCTTACAGCTGTCAAAACGCTTTTTCTATTTCAATTATGTGTGTGCATTTTTAATAATACAAATAGCCTATTTTTCTCTGACCTGTTGAGTAAAGTCGCATATGCATTAGGATACGTGGTCAAAGTCCGAGCAGCCGTTTTAACAAAAGTGGCCGGAGTGTTTTCGTAGAGGCTAGAACCATGGCCGCCAGTCATCATAAACCATCAAAAGTGGTGCTTGCCCTATTTAAAAGTGGTCTGCCACTTTTAAAAGTGGCTTGCCAAAAATGCGCCCACTGGTGGTTGTGGCTGGTGAACTGGCAAGCCATCTGCCAGTTTGGGATCTCGGCGTCTCTCAATTTTCCTCCAGTATTTTCTGATAACATGCTGCATTCATCTTTTCCTGTGTCTTTGCAGCTCACACATCCCCCAAACAACAGCAATCCACTCAAGTTTCTGTTGTCGTTATGATTTTTGTGTTATCATTCATATTCTCTGAAAAATGGCAACATATGAGCAGAACTGCATACGCTGTGTGCATTTTGGCAACAGAAGTAAAGCAGAAAACAAAAGTTTGGGTTTTGGCAATTTGTCTGACCTGAATTTATTTTTTGGAGTTATTAATTAATGGATGTTCCTCTTTTTGTTGCAGATTCTTTGATTGTTGAAAGTGGCATTTTGTCAGCCCTGTGTCTCTCATCAGAGGAAAGGGTTTTAATTGTCAGCGCGCAAACAGAGCCTGACTCAGAGAGCGGCTTGGAGTACACAGTCTGCACTGAGATGGAGGTGGAGTCCGACAATAAAGACGTGTACGTGGAGGGAAGTGGGAGCTGCGAGGAAGGGGTGCAGACCCAGTGGCTGGGCCTAGGTAATGACGTAAAAACTGAAGCGATGTCTGACGTGATTATGGATCCTGTAGAAGGCGGAAAATCCCCTGAAGCAGTCAGGACAGACAACCACCATGAAGACAAAAGTGAAACGCTGATGATCGGTGAGGATGGCCAGGTGACTGTGTTCTGCGACCCGCCCAAGAAACGGCGAGGCAGGAAGAAGAAACAGCTTGAAGATAGAGACTTTGAAGTCAAAACTAAAACGAGGGCTGAATTAGATGACCCAGACTTTGTCTTTGGACAAAGACCAGTAAGAAAGAACCGTGGCCTAAAAATGAAACGTTACCTGTCTCAGTGGAGGAAAACAGGAAAAACACAAGGTGCCAACAACAAGACCAAAAAGTTTCCACAATCGCAGAGCAATGAAGTAGATGACAGTACGTGCAAGGTGTGTGGTAAAGTCATGGAACATGCCAAATTATTAGAGCGCCACATGACTCAGCATGCTGATGAGGCGCCCTATTCCTGCTATGTATGCAAAAAGGTGTACAAGAGTCTGCGATTTCTGCAGCAACATAAATGTTCAAGCTTTACAAATGAAAGAGGTAAAGAAACCAGTCCAGACACTGAAGAGGATGGAGAGCAGTCGCCTGGGGCTGTTGCTGGAGAAGAGTCCGGACAGGCCGATGACAAAGGTCTACTGGAAGGGCCTTTTTTCTGTCCTCAGTGCAGCGCTGAGTTCAAATGCAAACAGACATTTAGGTTTCATCTAAGAAACATTTGCTATGATGAGCAACAAGTGGACCCTGAGAAGGCTGAAGATGTGAAGCATTGTTTCAGGTGTGACCAGTGTGACAAGGCCTTTAAATACAAATCCACTTTAGAGTCCCATAAACAAACACACAATCCACTCTATTGCGAGGTGTGCATGAAACTGGTACGAGACTCTGAGGCCTTGGCCTTGCACAAAGAGTCCCACACTCCCTTTCAGTGTAACCATTGTGAGGAGAACTTTCCTGTTTTCAAGTCTCTTCATAAGCACTACATAGATGTTCACAATCCCACAGAGCCCTATACCTGCACTCACTGTCAAACTACTTTTGCCAGTTTGAAGCGGTTCATCAGACACGAGTGGAAACACACTGGGTACCAACCTTTTCAATGCCCTCATTGTGTTAAACGCTTCAGGTCCTACTCTGACTTGGTGGAGCACCAGAAGAAACACACAAAAGCGTATCCGTTCCTTTGCTGGGAATGTGGAAAAAAGTTTCGGCACGGTTTAACTCTGACGAGGCATGTGGAGCGTGTGCACCACTCTGGAGAACCTGTGATTGAGAAGCCTCCAGCCTTTGCCTGCGCTCAGTGTGGCAAGACCTTCTCCTCAAGGAGATGTCTCCTGAAACATGATAATTTCCACCACAAAGGGTTGCGTTTCCCTTGTGAGCATTGTGGCAAGGGATTCTTTGGCAAAGATGCATTAGTAAGGCATACTTTGATTCACACTGGTGAAAGGCCCTTTAAGTGTGACGACTGTGAAAAGTCTTTCAGATCGTCTGCAGAGCTTAAAATACACAGGCGATACCACACAGGAGAAAGACCGTTCAAGTGTAATGTCTGTGAAAAGGGCTTTGTCCAGTCCTGCTTCCTTACTCTACACATGAGAACCCACACAGGAGAAAGACCGTATGTCTGTACTGTATGTAGCAAAGGCTTTTCAAGCCTACATGGATTAAAAAGACACAGGAGACTTGTTCATACGTAGCTAATGCTAGTGACACTAATTACAATAAAGCTGTTCTGCTCAGCTATTTTTTGTTCAGTTGTCAGACGTTATCTACAGAGCAGCAAATATAACCTGACTGAGAAGGCAATGCCCATGATGAGGTATTTATCAAACATCCCTACAGAAAATTTTCACATGTTGACCACACTTCTAAAGTCAGTGGCTGACACTGTTGGAAAAAGTGCAAAGAATTGTTCATTGTATAGTTATTGGAAAAAACATTGGTATTTTATACAGAAATGTTTGCTGTAGTTCTACATAACATTTGTATGTATGAATGACATTAACCTTGATTCCTTTTAGGAATTCATTTTGTCGAATAAATTGTATCTTTGACATTGGTTTCATTAATTTGATACAAAACAAGCAAGTGTCTTAAATGAGTTTAGTTTCCATTGTTATAATGAAAAGGTTACATAGGTTGGTAATGTGTAGTTTACCATTGTAAGTAAACAACTACAATATTTCCATTTCTAAATGGTAATTTCTTTAGTTTTACAATAAAATTATGCATTATGAAATATCGGACTGGATGTTGAAGAGTGGATCATGAGTAAAGTGAAAGTAACGTTAATGGAGTAGTACTATTGAAAGAGGAAGGATACGTTCTAATTTACATCTAAATTCCAATAACATCTAACTTGTGAAAACCTAGATACTGTTAAAGGTCTCTTGAAGAAATAACTGCACACCATTATTTAACCACTCCAACACCATTAAGAAACATCTGGTTAACCATTTGGGGTCCCTAAACTTTATTATTTGTTAAATGCAGTGGACAAAATCAGATGTATTGAGTGTTATAGCACATGTGCTATTTTTCAACACTTGTCCATAGGACAGAGGGTCGGGTGGAAGATCTGAGAGAGCTCTGAAGTCTGACAGTGAGAACAGGAAAACCGGTGACACCCAATTGTTCAAACATTTAAAAAGTTTTTTAAAGTAAAAAGCTTGTATTTTTATATCACAATAATTCCATCTCTAAGGTTTTCTATCCAAGACCTTCATAGCCTGCCCGTACAATAAAATAAGTGGCTTTAATGTGGAGGGGGAGGATTGTGACCATGATGTGATGTAATAAGAAAGAAGTGAAAAACAGTGCAATAACAAAGCAAGTCCCTTCTGATGAAGTGAAAACATTTGGTTTGACCGTGAAACGTTACATGATTATCAAGAATGCTCTACTTGGCGTGTGCCGTGTAATAACTTTGTTGTAGTTTTGCCATAAATTAACTTTATAAAGATGAAGTATACAATATACTACGGAGAAAAAAAATTTTTCACCCCAGATGGGACTCGAACCCACAATCCCTGGCTTAGGAGGCCAGTGCCTTATCCATTAGGCCACTGGGGCTAGCTGAAGGAATGAGTGTATAGTGTGTATATATAGATAAGCAGGTGTGGTATGATAGGCCGTTACAAATTAAGGACCAATTTACTAAGTTGCAACTTTTATATTTTATAGAGCTATTGATTATGCTTTATCTAACATTATTTTAATTACTCCCCGTAAAATTATGTCAGTTGAACAAGGACTGCATTTACTTTAACCTGCAAATTCTTTATTACATTTATTTGCGTTACATATTAAATACATAAGCTCTTGTTGATTATTGCGTTGTTTCTTACGGGGCGACAGTGAAACTTTGTTAGCTTTTCGCCACTAACAGTTCAGCCACCAGGAACCAGCCTCAGTTGTTTTCCTTGTTTCTGACAGCAGACTTGGGAGGAATTGTGGTCGGCTAGGTTAGCTGTAGAGACAGCAGTTCCCAGTTTCATTTTTAGGGTTACTTGGAATTCTTCGTTTTGATAAAATAATGAATTTACTACCCTCTAATCCACACGGGAATGGACTTCTTTATGCGGGATTTAACCAAGATCATGGTAAGCTGAGCCAGTTGTGTCACAAATGGAAATTGGCAACGTCGTTGATGCTAAGCTAATTTTGCTAAATGTGTTATTTATCAAAACGAACGAATACAAAACAGAACAACAACCACCAATTTTGCTTTGTATCTGCTTCATCTAAAATACTTGATTTTTGTGACTTTAATGATTTTATTATTTCAATACGTCAACCTAAAAACTCAACCTATATCAAATGCTAAACACGATAGCTCCTTAGCCAGATAACTTCAAGAAAGCTTTTTTGTTTTCTTTCTTTATACAAGCTAGTCGATCAAAGTGTCAGTATATATATTTTACACTTATATACAAGTGTGTGTGTAAATTGTGGCATTGTTTTTAAGTAGTATCGCACACATTAGTTACCAATAGGCGTAGATTAGCTCTAAAGCTAGAGTTAGCCGAATTTCGACTAACGCTACTATGTGACGCGTCTAGTCATCAACAGGGAGGAAACCGCTTCTGTGCTATTTAGGAAAAAGCTAACGAGACATCTATGACGTGTCATTTACTTTAAAATGTAGAAAATAATGTAATTACAGTGTTACGTATTTTATTAAATTGGATAAATGTGAGGTTGTCTACCCATCTATTAGCTATCTATGTTCATATTCTCCACGTACACAGGCCTTTGAGCTGAATACTTTATAACCATTAAGTTAATGCTAAATTTCATAACCTTGTAGTCGTAATAAACCAGGACCTCGTGTGACCCCTGTTACCGTTTACGCTTTGAACATTTGTTCTGATCTAAACATCTCTTCCAGTAAACGCAAATGATTCACTTTTTTCTTATGGGGTTGGCCTACACGTCTCTTTAATAAGTGCAACTAACTCAATCTATTGTGCTGGTCAAATTGTGTCAAATATATTTAATTTTGGGAGACTGGATACGCCCTCCTATACATATTGTGGATTTACGAAATCGCGTTGTTCTACTAATAACAATATCACTTGTAATACTACAGTGGTCTCATTAACGGAGGAAATAGGGGTTCATTTTATTTGCTCTTATAGTTCTGTGTCCTCTGTCTCTCCAGGGTGCTTTGCCTGTGGGATGGAGAATGGATTTCGAGTGTACAACACAGATCCTCTCAAAGAGAAGGAGAAGCAAGGTGACTGCTCTGTGTTTCATTTCATTTGTTGCTGTTTTTTAATTCTCTTACAATTGACAAAGTGTCTATAAGTATTATTGCCAGTTACCAGTTGTTTCTACTTGGACCAGAACCTCATAAAGGTAAAATAATTGTGCACAAACCAAATGTAACAAAGTTATAGCTTTAAGACACGTGTTCACTTTTTTGGACTAATATGAAATACAATGACCATTTTCCCTGTTGTCTGTGGAGGTTCTCAGGAATCAAGGACATAGTCAAGAAAAGATTTCAACAATGTTGCCAGGTGCCTTCGTTGAAACCTTTTCCATGTTGAATAAATACTGTGCTCTAGATTAGTGGTTCTCAAAATGTGGTATTTGTTTTTTTTTTAGGATGAATTAACCATTTAAAATCTGACTTTGGGCCCATTGTTTTTTACTACACCAGCCTAGGTGTTTGGACCCTTAACTCAAAAATCCCACTTATATTTGTCAGATGCACAGTTATACACACAGTTATAAAAAATACATCTGATGTGTAAACCATTATATGTAGTGGAGACATGAAGATAAATATTTTCTAAAAGGTGGACTTGGAAAGTCTTTGTTTGGAGTATTGTTCCTGTCAGCTCTTCGAATACAATAGAAAAGATAAGGAATTATTTTCATCAGAATGGCTCTAAATATGACTCTGCAAATGATCGACACTAGTTACTGATGCCAGCTCACAGCCAGGCACGTAGTACCTCCACTGTGAGCGAAAGCTGTCTTTTTACTGTGTCTTCTCTGTACACAGTCTGTGTTGTTAATACCATTTCCTCCAGTTACCTTTATAAACAACAAATCAGTGTGTCTTCCAGAGTTCCTGGAGGGCGGAGTCGGCCATGTGGAGATGCTGTTTAGGTGTAACTATTTAGCATTAGTTGGCGGAGGGAAGAAGCCCAAGTATCCAACCAACAAAGGTATGTCCTCCCTGAAACGTTAGGTTTTATCTTTGCAAAGACAGTTTTAAATCCACGTCTGATAATAGACATAAATATCAGTCTGTTGAGTGTCAGTTATATTTGCTTAAAAAATGGGCAGAAATCAAACAGAGATAAAAAATATTTAAGTTTTACCAAAAGGGGTCTAGAGCTCAGTTGAAACACGCGCCTCTTCAGGGCTAACCTGTTCCCAGCTGCCCCATTTGTCCAGATCCGTATGAGGATAGAGCCACTCGTGTGATGTTGTTTATTTTTTTTTGTCCTCCAATAAGTTTTAAGTTGTAACCTTGTAAACGTACCCTTTGACAGTTTCTCGTTGATATGTGGACATTTGTATTTCCCTTAACGATTAACTGAAGGCACACTCATTTTTCTAAATTTAGTAACACGTCCTTTTTTTTTTTTCTTCCTTCAGTAATGATCTGGGATGATCTGAAGAAGAAAACGGTGATTGAGATTGAATTTTCCACAGAAGTCAAGGCTGTGAAGCTTCGACGTGACAGGTTAACTAACTTGGAGCAATTTAAATGAGCAGTTTAACTTTAGGCTCTGTTATAACTCAAGAATGAACGCATGTCTCTCCTTTGTGCTTAGGATTGTGGTGGTTCTGGACTCAATGATTAAAGTTTTTACCTTTACCCACAATCCCCATCAGCTGCATGTGTTTGAAACCTGCTACAACCCCAAAGGTCAGATCAGGACAGTGCAAACATTCAGATCAAAGTTCCCATTAAAGGTCTGACTCTGGTGTTTTTCTCTCTGCAGGGCTGTGTGTGTTGTGTCCCAACAGCAACAACTCCCTCCTGGCTTTCCCTGGGACTCACTCGGGTCACGTGCAGATTGTGGACCTGGCCAACACTGAAAAACCGCCAGTGGACATCCCGGCCCATGAGGGAGCTCTGTGCTGCATCGCTCTAAACCTGCAGGGGACCAGGATTGCTACTGCGTCTGAGAAGGTACCATCTGAAAGACTGAAATAATAATAATGTCAGTGTTTCCTGAAGCGCCATGTGACAGTTGTAAAGAGTGTTGTTTAATTCTAGGGGACCCTTATCAGGATTTTCGACACATCGGCAGGTCAGCTCATTCAGGAGCTGAGGAGGGGCTCTCAGGCAGCGAACATTTACTGGTAAGACTCACAATAGTAGTGACCTATTACATGTCCCTGTAATGTCACGGTCACAGTATAGGAACAAAAGACAAATTTGTAGTAGTCCTAGATAGCAAGATGAGAAATTAGCGTGGGAACATTGCATTTAATCCTGGGTTTTTAGGATCACAAAGTTGGTTCACTTTTAAGGTAGATCTCAGTGGAAAGGTTAAGATCCAGACAGATGATTGCAACATTGGAAACGTCCTTTAATGCTTTCACTTATACAGTATGTTTGTATTTGGGTATATACTGGATGGCATTTTGTTGTCTAAATTTCAGTCTGGTTGTTGGTCTTTACTTGATGCATACAAACAGTAGCTTTGCTTTGGAAAAGCTTATTTAGCTTATTTTCTATTGGAATAAGAAGACGACATGGGTATAGCATGAGAAGAGCTAACTCAAGAAGTCAGACTAAATTTGTTGTGATTTCCATTCTATGAAGCAGGCTCATCATGAGACTCAGTCAGACTCAGTTACTATGGAAACTTATGTAGTAATTTTAGTATGGTTTGTAACAGGTTTACGGTAAGTAAAAACAGTCTGTCATCGGGTCTTTTTTAAGGGAGGGTTCTATACTTGACCACGGTTCTCTCGTTCACTCCTTTTAATTATTGTCACACCTATCTCTTCTGCATCATCATATCCCCACGTTAGTTTTGCCGCTCCTCGCTGGGCTTTGTTTACTCCGAGTGTTAAAGGAATGTTTGTGGAGGTGCATTTCTTCACCTTAGTTTTTCATTGAGGGTCAGTTGAATCAACATTTGACTTCAGTGTTCTGCCAATGCACATCAAGTCTGACGTTGCGCTTATTTTATTTATTTTTTTGCTCAAGTAACTATTGTCCAATCAGTTGACTGCAGTTTTTACCTCCACCACCTTTTCAAAAGAACTAGGGGCTAAATTTTCACAAAGTCCCTTCTGGGACAGGCCTTCTGCTCTTGAAGGTTCCACAGGAGAGCAGCTGGACAAAACGGTCTTGCTCCAAATCTACTTTTAGAGACTAACCCTGCATCCTCAGTGGGCAAACTTTGAATTGGAAGATATGACATTATTAGTTCTTTGAGATCTGGACATTTAGGGTTTTTAACATCACAGATATTTGAGATGTTAAATGAAATGCTTTAATCTTGAAAAATAATTTCTACTTCAATAAAAATATGTTTATATGATTAGGTTAATAACGCCATGATATTTCTATTACATATTTAACAGTTCTCTCATTAAAGCCTTTTATGTTCTCTTAACCCACCTTTTTATTAAAATGTTTTCCTTCTGTTTCAGCATTAATTTTAATCAGGACGCAACGCTTATCTGTGTGTCCAGTGATCATGGCACCGTGCACATTTTTGCAGCAGAGGACCCCAAGAGAAACAAGCAGAGCAGGTCAGTCTCTCAACATCTCTACATTTGAGAGACAAGCAGCCGGTGTCAAATGTGAACCTGTGTCTTTTGTCCCACAGTTTGGCCTCAGCCAGCTTCCTCCCCAAATACTTCAGCTCCAAATGGAGCTTCTCCAAGTTCCAGGTGCCCTCAGGCTCGCCATGTGTTTGTGCCTTTGGGACAGAACCCAATGCCGTCATAGGTATGTGCAGTTTAACACAAAACATTGCTTTTTAAAAGAAACTGGCATCTGTGAGATCTTTGTATCTGTCTGTGACAGAGAGGCGCGGGGCAAGAACATAGTGCTCGATACCAGCAGGAATTTTAATGTGGTAAAAAAAATTTGTGCTGAGGACCGTGCATCTTTCGGATAGCACATCAAAAACTGGGTTGACCGAATGCTCGGTACCACCGTTACCTTTGAAAACCTGGTTCTATGACGTTTGACAACACTAATCCCAACATTACTTGCCTCAAAGGGCTTCACAAAAACATAAGACAGTAAATATGCAACAGGTTGAACACAACAAAATCTCCTGTCCTTCGACTCTGGGTTAAGGTTATCAGGGTGAGGAAAAACAGCCAAGAAAAAAAAAAAGCTCAGGGAGAACCAAAGAGAGTGGGATCCTTTCCCAGGACAGACAGGCTGTGCAGTAGATGTGTCCAGGACAGTCACTGACAAATAGACCATCATACGTACTATAGTCTGTGGTCTATGATAATATCAGCAGGACCAGTTCATCCATGGGAGTGGGAGCAACTGGGGTCAGGAGGAGTCCATGGGCTGGGCTCACAAAACGGGCGCAGTTTACTGCAACATTAGGAAAATTAGACCTTTCCTATCTGAGCACTCTACACAAATTCTAGTCCAGGCTCTTGTCTTGTCCAAACTGGATTATTGCAATGCTCTACTGGCTGGACTCCCTGCCTGCACAACCAAACCTCTGCAGCTGATCCAGAATGCAGCGGCAAGAGTGGTCTTTAATGAACCAAAGAGAGCACACGTAACTCCTCTATTCATTAGGTTACACTGGCTCCCGGTTGACGCCCGCATCAAGTTCAAAGCTATGCTCTTGTCCTACAAGACCACCACTGGTTCTGCACCCTCATATCTTCACTCACTAATACAGACCTACGTTCCTACCAGATCCTTGCGCTCTGGAAATGAACAACGTCTGTGGTACCGTCCCAAAAAGGATCAAAATCACTCTCGCGTACCTTCTCTGGATCTGTTCCACATTGGTGGAATGAGCTACCTGCTGCAGCAGATTCTGTAGCCATCTTTAAAAAACGCCTGAAAACACATCTCTTCTGTCAGAACCTGACTGACAAACACTGAATTCTATTTCCTTTCTATCTATTCTTTAAAAAAAAAAAAAAAAAAAAAAATTCTTTCCTATCCTTAGCTTTGTATACTGTGCTTGGTTTAAACATACTAGTTTTTTTGTGTACTTATGCTTTTTGTACCTTGTGTTGTTAAAGTTGCTTCCATTGTTTTCCTCACTTGTAAGTCGCTTTTACATTTAGTCATTTAGCAGACGCTTTTATCCAAAGCGACTTACATTCACCAGTGTTACATTTTAGTTGACGCTTTCATTTTAAAGCGACTTACATTAAGGTTCCATTCACCAGTGTTACAGCTGGAACACCACTGGAGGCAAGGAGGGTTAAGTGTCTTGCCCAAGGACACAGCTTCTGATAAATTACTAAATGTAAATGCACAGCGGGCTGGACATCTGCAACAGTATCCACTCCCCCAGAGGAGAACGGGACAGAGGGACAACAGTGTCCACTCCCCCAGAGGAGAACGGGACAGAGGGACAACAGTGTCCACTCCCCCAGAGGAGAACTGGACAGAGGGACAACAGTGTCCACTCCCCCAGAGGAGAACTGGACAGAGGGACAACAGTGTCCACTCCCCCAGAGGAGAACTGGACAGAGGGACAACAGTGTCCACTCCCCCAGAGGAGAACGGGACAGAGGGACAACAGTGTCCACTCCCCCAGAGGAGGGTGGGACAGAGAGACAACTTGCGAACAGCAAAGAACTGACCAGAAATGTAAAGTATATTGTAATAAGAGTGAGGACAGAGCCAGACAATAGAAGCTCACTGTGTCATACAGAGGAGAACTAGGCCAGAGGGACAAGCTTATCTTATCTCCCCCAGATATGTCCTTGGACAGAGGGAAAGTCTGATTCCACTAAAACCAGAGCTTTGAGAACTGAAGGACAGAGGGACAACATTGTCCACTCCCCAGAGGAGAACTGGACAGAGGGACAACAGTGTCCACTCCCCCAGAGGAGAACGGGACAGAGGGACAACAGTGTCCACTCCCCCAGAGGAGGGTGAATATAATAATTCAATTGGAAGATAGTGAAGGGAGGCTAACACTGGGTAATGTGCTCTCATCTGTTTGTTCCTGTTAGTATTCTTGCTGCTGCGTTTTGGACGAGCTGAATATCTTTCAAGAACCTATTTGGGCATCCTGCCAGATGGGAGTTACAATAGTCTAACCTCAATGTAACGACTGCATGAATTCGTTTTTCAGCATCACTTTTAGATAAAATATTTATAATCTTAGCTATGTTGCACAGATGAAAAACTGCAGTTTTACAAGCTTGGTTTATGTGTGCTTTAAACAATAAATCTTGGTCAAATACTACTCCAAGTCCTGACAGTTGAGCTCGAAGCTACACTAACACCATCTAAATTGATTTTTTAGTCTGACAGTGTGTCTCTTAGATTTCTGGGGCCTAGTATGATCACCTCTGTTTTTTGTGTGTCATCGGCATAACAATGGAAATTAATTCCATGTTTTCTGATTATATTACCTTAGGGGAGCATTTATAATGTAAAGAGTATGGAGCCTAATACTGACCCCTGTGGTACTCCTTAGCTAACTACTGTGCATGCTTATGATTGCTCATTAACAAATTTGTGTCTGTTAGATAATATTGAAATCAGGAGAGAGCTGATTCTCTAATGCCAACGTCAGACTCTAACCTCTCTAACAAGATACTGTGGAATATTGTGTCGAAGGCTGCGCTGAGATCTAAACAATCCAGGACAGAGACCAGTCCATTATCAGAAGCTACTAACAGATCATTGGTGACTTTGACTAAACCAGTTTTTCTGTGCTGTGGTTTGGTCTAAATACTGACTGAAGTGTGATTTATGTGAAGTTGTTGGTGAGGTTTGATGACAGAGCTCTTTCCTTCTTCCAACTTGCAGCCATTTGTGCTGATGGCAGCTACTACAAGTTCCTGTTCAACCAGAAAGGGGAGTGTTCCAGAGATGTCTACGCCCAGTTCCTGGAGATGACTGATGAGAAAATCTGACCCTTGACCCCTCCTCTTCAGACTTCTTATTCCACACTCTTAAATACATGTCTTTTATAAATGTTGATGGAAAGGGCCCCGTGCTGCTCTAGGACTCTTTGACGGAGCGGGAGAGAAGCATAGGCTGCAACAGCAAAGGACGGAGGATGAGGACCGTCTTGGCACAGATGCTCCCAAATCCAACTGACAAGAGTTCTATTTTTGAAAGAACATGTCACTTTTTAAGATGTCTTCCAAGGACTTTGAGTGGACGGCTGGCTGTTTCAGATCACAACGATGTGATGAGACTAACACCTGAACTAACTCTAGGGAGCTCCTTTGAGTGGAGCTGTATATGTGCACCTATTACTGCCATATACAGACCGACTGTGTGTTTGTGTGTATACATGTGTATGATATATGGTGAACTTTAACAGAATGGTCTTGTTCTGAATGTCACATTAGTATTACTAAGGTATAAATACAAAAGCACCAGACTGAACTTCTAACACAAATGTATAGATAGTAACAACTCCTAATTAATACATTGTGCAATATATTTTGTGTTCTTTTTGTTAAAAGAAATGTTATTTTTATTGTAACTTTACATAAGCTTTGAGTAGAGCACCTGCAGAATTGGCTATTATAAAATGTGGCACTTAGAATAGAAATACAACTAATTTCAATAAGATGATTTTGAAACACTTTGCAGTTTCTTGTGATTCTGGTTACTTTTCTCTCAGCATCTCTAGATTGAATCAAAGCAAAATCAGGGAATCAGAAGTGCTTTGTGGAAACTGGCAGCCATTAACAGGACTTCTGTTTGGACCTTTTCTCAAGTTGGAACATTAAATGGCTTTTCATATGTCACTGGCATCAGTCTTCTGTTAATGATTACAAAGCTGGATACCATTTTCACTGCTCTAGGCCTCCGACCTTTCACAGTTCATAATGCCAACATGTTATAAAATGTATAAGTTCTGTCAATTTCCATTTCAGAACAGGAGCAAATGCTCTTAATGTGGGAAAAAAAGTCCCAACAAACTTGTATGTTCTAAAAAGAAAAAAAAAAAATCTACATGGCAACAAAGTGTGGTTTCCAATTAGGTACCTCTTTCAGTAATACTGTTAGTACTCAAAAAACTGTATTGGCATCTCCCTACAACACTGAAATGTCCTGCTACTTAAGTCTACACTAGTGCACACCACACTTGAGTCAGCAATAATCTGGACAGTTTAAGGTAGAAGACCTCCCAGTCATTTAAATTTATATTAGTAAATTTATTTTTTTTTTTTTTTTTACACACTGAGGATCTCTAAGTAAAACATCGCTTTATAACTTACTGGAATTGTTTATGGCTCGAGTATGAGCACTTAAATGAGGCACAGACACACACTTCAACACTAACATCTGGGGAACCCTTCTGGAGTAGTATGTTTCAATGATTGTATATATAGTGGATAACGTGAGCTCATTGTTTCCCCATTCACTGATATAGGCCTTACCACAGGGCAATAAAATTGTGGTTACATCCGGGCTTTTCTGCTGTTACAGATAGTAAAACTATAGTTTTCAGGTAGCATAAACAGACAGTTATCAAAAAGAGTTGTCATGAAGTAATAACTTCGCTCTACAGACCAGAGCCATCTTTTGTACCAGGCTGTAAACATGATTTTTACACTTGTAAAGTGGCTATTGGATTTCTCCTTATACTTCTGCTGTTGGAGCCTGCCCTCTGGTGGATGGAGGTTTATCACTGTATGGTGGTGTCTTTACTCAAGGCCCTCTTAAGGGGCTCCATAAGAGAGACTTGGTATGTTGGTATGTACGCTTCTACGTAATAAAATCTGCTTTATGTCTATAGTATTTTTCATGTTTAACTGAATCCCTGTGCTGAGTGCTCATGTTGAACTGTTAGTGAGTCATGTTGCTGTTGTAGGAGGCTCAGAGGAAGCATTTCAACTAGTCTTCCTAGCAGCAGCCTGACCAACATGTGGAGAATGCACAGTGATACCTTGTGAGTCCAGTCCACTCATTCAAAACTGGAACAGAAGTAAAACCCTCAGACAATTTGACTTTGCCCAGCGGAGAAGGCTTTTACTCAAAGAAATACAAACTAAGCAATGCTATGCATTTTAAATAAATTTATAAAAAAAAGCATTTACCCACTGAAGCAGAACACCTATTACTTGTTTTTCTGCGTGTAACATAGAATACAATCTGAATAGACTTTTTGAGCCTGAACAGAAGGAGAGAATCAAGCAAACAGAGCGTCAACACAAAAACACAGCCAATGATGACAGGAAAGAACCGAAAGCAAAGGAAGTACATTAAAAAAACTAAGGGTTAAGTGCAGCACTGGTCAGAATCATATAACGTAGATTTAGTCTACATTTTCTTCAGTTCCATATTCAGGTTATCTGCTCACTGTCTCTAGATCCATACATGCAAGCTGAATGAAATACGCATGGCAATATACTTTTTTTATGTTATAGGTTATTTGTAAAATATGAAAATTCTGTCAATGTACAGTAAGAAACAAATTACAGTTGCATGAATGAGCAGAACAAACGTAACTCCATAGATAGTGTTTTCTTCAAAAGTAAAGACTACATTCATTTCACTGAACAGTCCACATACAAAACAAAAAGAGGATCCCAAAATACCAGGCGACAGTTCAATGTTCTGAAAGAGCCCACTTATAGCTTTGAGTTATTACTAGACTGAGTCTGTGCCTTAGGAGATGGAGAAACACTTAAAAAGATCCAAAGATACACGTGTACAACGGAATACTGCATATCTACTCACAACAGGGTTAGGTAGGTCGACATGGAGGCTAGCTGCCGAAGATGGGAATGTCCACACATGCGCACTTCCCTTTGCCCAATGCACTGCTGCTCGCTCTTCCATAACACTCAAGCGCTCTTCTGTTTGTCATGCTACTGGGAACTGGATGGACAGATTGATTTTTTACCCCCAATGTGCTTCTTTGTGCCTTCTAGGTCTCTGAACAATTCTCAGCAACTTTTCTTGGACTATTTTTGATTTGGTCTTAGTTTTTGCATTGTGTTTTATGGTCTTTAATACTTGGATAGAGACTAGCGGGGAGGTTTGGACATTCTGAAGTTACCACATCTCTACTTTTTGGCACCGTGGCGTAGATGAGAACCAGATGGGATGTAGAGAGGATGGGTCAGGATACACAGATGTGGCCAGGTTTAGAGTAGTTACTTGTCACCGGCCTGTTCACTAAGCCCTTCTTCTCCAGCTCTGTCCGTGGAGGAGGTGTTGTCGGTGCCGTTGCTGGCTTCAGGAGCCCCGTCTTCCTTGGTTTTGAGCCTTTTGGAATCGGGTTGCCCAGACAGCTCTCCGTTCTGCCTCTTGGTGGGCAGCGAGGCTGAGGCTGAGGCATGGGTGGCCAGGAGGTGGAGCGGGTTAGCCACAACTGCAACACACAATGTGGGGCAAATGAGGAAAAACTGTTCACACAGCAGTTTGTTACAATAATACAAGGCCATGTCAATCTGTTAATAGCTGGAAATTGTGTTTTACTTAGTGACAGCTGAACTCTGTATGATTGAATCAAACTAGAGCCAGCTTAAGACCAGCAAAACTAAGTGTTCAGCCCAATGCCATTCAAAATTATGCCAAACAGCTTAAGAAATGATTAACTGAATCATCAGAGAACTTTTCAAATATACTGCAACGGTTTAAACACACAAACTCAATAAAGACAGCAAAAATAATGGTCAGTACAGAGACTAAAACAGAGGGAGGACTGGAGAGAGAAAAATGGCTGACCTAATGATTTTAGGTGAAGCTCTCACCTACAATCTTAGATGCTAATGCTAAATGTGTCACATAATGCTAATGCTAACTGAATGACATGATATTGTCTCCATCTCTTCTCCTCCTCACTCTCTGAAAAGTACAGCCCACTGTTCCTCTGTACGTCTCTGAGATTCCCCCAAAGAAATGTTGCCCCTTCACACCTTTTCCTTTTTTGTGTCAATTTAAGGATCGGAACATATATATTTTAACAATACATTTCAACAAATGAAAGAAGGGGGTGGGCACACAAGCTCAAGTTTACCAGCTGTACAAGGGTGTTATGTTTAATTGTTATGATTTCATTCCATAATAACTAAAGAGGGGTATTCCAAAGAACATGTTCTGATCAGGCTTGCTTACAACCAAAATTTATTCTCATGCTTACATAGCTGTGTTCAGCAGCTCATTAAATGTACCCTGGCTCAGAGCGAGGAAAATGCCCTTGGATGGTTAAGCGTGCACACACCTGTGTTGGCAGCAGTGCTGATGGGCATCAGGTGAGTCCCATTCTGTGTGATTGCCTTTATGGGGAGTTGGTGCTGCCCAAGCGGGGCCTGCTGCACGATGGTGAGGGTGGTGAGTGGGGCGGCCTGGGAGCTCTGGATGATGCGACTAACTCCACCTATAGAGGACGTTGTGATGGAAGGGACAGGCTCCACTTTGACTAAAAACACACAAAATAAAGGCTTATCAAACACTCTGCACAGACATGACAGGGCTGTACAATATCAGGACATGGCACATGGAAAAATGTAGAAATGACTAGATGATTTGATCATGGTAGAAGTTGAAATAAAGTAAATATATTGTGCAGCTGTGGCTGTCCTAGCTTACCACCACCAGTGTGTGACTGTGGAGTGAATGAATAATGGACTTAAGTACTTCTAGTTCCTTGGGAAAATACACAATCTAAATCTAACCCATTATTGAATCTGTTAGTGTCCGCTATTATTCCTATTTTTTTCTGCTCTTTGAGCGCAAATTTGACTCGATTCCCTAAAATTTGCTTGGAACATCTAGACATATTTGCCAACATCAGATATAGATATAAACTTTTTGATACTGGGTGTGGCCGTGGCAAACCCGTAATGAGGCGGCCATTTTTGTGAAAATAAAATACTCCGTAACTCTCACAAACATTGTCAGATCTAGTCAGACCCAGTGAGGCGTTTATGAGTTAAATACAATGAGCAAATGAGCATATTTGCAAATAATAGAGCCATTTTTTAAAATAGCCCTCCGGCGTCCCCTACAAATTTTGGGACCCCAAGAATTAATGGAGAATTGCAATTCTTATGTGATGACATGGCAACCCACAAAATATAGTATGAAAAACTTGAATAGGATATTAAATTTAGTACACACATCCAGCATGGGATAATGAGCAGAAAAGTCTTTAAGGACAACACCCTATCAAACATAAGAAGGCAGCCATTTCATTAATATGTATATTGCAACTGTTGATTTTGTAATAATAAATTTGTATGGTTAACAGTGTATTGGTTGATTTACACTGTATACTGTAGTATTAGTAAATAAAGCGTTTTGGGTGTTTATTTAGTTACAATATAACGGAGTTATGAAATGCAATCTGGGTGTTGAATATTGAGATAATGTTATGACTAGAATAAAAGGTCCAGAATAACCATTTGAAGTGTATTAATTAATAAATACTTTGATAAATTTGTATATATTGTGCAAGTCTCACCCTTGATCTCCTGATGGTCCCTTCCTCCGTTCTCTTGAGGCTCTGAGCCTGCTATAGCAGGAAGCTGCCCACTGACCGTTGCCATAGTGACGGCTGGAATCTGGTGAACAACGTGCACCGTTTGCATGACAGGAGCGGGGCTAACAGTTGTGGTTACAATGGCCGGTGTGGCCATAGCATAGGTGACAGGCTTCAAGGAGTTGGGAGGCATCTGCCGCTGCACTGCGATTAGCACGGGCTGGTTGTTCAGAGGGGAGCCTGCAGGGGCACAACAGGCACAAGTTACACCTGGAGGCTTCTGAAGGAAGATTATATTCTCAATTCAGCATTCACTTAAAACTGACCACTACATCTTTTTGGTCATGGGACCTACCTACAAAAGAATATTTGTTGGTGAGAATAATTAATGTTTTTTGAAACAATAATATAGAACTCCTTTGGTTTAAGCACAAATGCTATACATGTTTGGAAACTGACAGTGCCTGTTAGTGAAAAAGTATCAGAGGTCATATTGAAGAAAAGGTTAAAGTAAAAGCATCTGGACTCAGTTTTCAGGGTGAAGACGTTTTGTCTCTAATTCCAAGAGACTTTATCAATTCTGAGATCAACTGGTAAGAGAGCTGAGCTTATATCTCTAGAGGGAGGAGTTTCCCTGAAACCAAACCTGATGGACCAGGCTGGTCTGGTCTCACAGTCGTTAGCTCTGAGAGGACAGTGTGACTCCTGATGTGAGAGTCGTTAAGGCTCAGGAGAGTTGTTAGTGACACTGTTCCATTCAGGAGTTGTTGTTGTTCTAGAGTTAAACTCTTTTAATTTAGGTTCCAGAACACTGTTGTAAATACTAGGCAACATGAATCTGAGACCACCTCCTCTGATCAAAGAGGGCTTTTTCAGGTCATATCGTTACCAGGGGAGTTCTGTGTGAAGCGAGCCTCTTTAATGACAGCAAGTTTGGGCTGGACTGTGGCAGTGGTGGTGGGGGCCGGTGTTGGGGTGGGCTCCGGCTCCATGGGGACAGGGGAGCCCTCTCTGGACAGGCTGTCGGGGGTCTGGACCCCACTGGAGTGAGCGGACAGAGCCCCTGTGTGGTTTGGAGAAGCCGGTGCACTCCTGGAGCAAGACAGACACTTGGGTTATTACACATGACATCACTCAAGCAGACGCAAGTCCAATCAGTGGGCTGTACCTGGAGGAGAGTGGTCCCATGGGGGTCCTGAAGCAGGGTACCCCTCGGGGTCGACGCTTCCTGAAGGCCTGTTCTATGAGCTTGCTCTCAGAGGAGGGGTCAATGCGCCAGAAAGAGCCTTTACCCGGCTCCTCCTGAGAGCGGGCCACTTTGATGAAGTAGCGGTTCAAGGAAAGGTTGTGACGGATGGAGTTCTAGAAGAAAACAGATACAGTATCTTCATCATGAAATGTTTGATATTAGAGGTGTGTGGTGAAGGTAGAGAGATAGAACTACTAATGCAATATGGCCTATGCCCTAAACACCATGTAATGCTTTTTAACAACAAAAGTAACTGGGAATGTTATGAAATAACATAATATAGAATTGTGTGCATTTTTGCTCAGCTTTTGCCTTTTGTATTTCATCATCAATCTAATAAATACTAAAGCAAAAAATAGGAAAAATTGAACAAAATAGCAAATGTAGGTATACATATGTGGTGATACAATCATTTAATATGTGATGCATCTTGTTTGAATTACAAATTGCTTAAATACAAATAGGCGTGGGACAATAACCAGTTGCAAGTGATCCCAATAAACAAACAACTTGACTTGACATGATGCTGCTGTAAAAGCTGATGAGACAAGTGCAGAAATGACTCAGTTTCCACCATCAAAACATTAAATCAAACTAAGAAAATACAAAATAGAGGGTTAGCTCTGCTACTGTGGACTTGAAGAGTCAAAGTGCTTTGTCTTCAATCAATTATTGATGTGGTCAAATAAATGGAACAGAACACAACAGGAACAAGTAAAAACAGAGAGAGAGATTTTAAACTGCATACTAGAAATATTTATCCCCAAATATTTATCCCCCCATCAAAATCTCTTACCGTTTCATGTCTAGATACAAAATTTCTCTACCACTATTTCTCTTACAAATACCAATCTCTTCCCTTAATGCAGTAAAACTCTAGTAGCAGCTGTTAAGACACTCACCTGCCAGCCCTTATCAGCTGTTCTGTAGTAGGGGTAGTTCTTGGTGATGTGGGTGTATATTCCGTTCAGTGTTAGCTGTTTATCTGGGGCCATGGTGATAGCTTGGACTATGAGCTGTGCATATGAATATGGAGGCTTTGAGTCATCCTGTGAGAAAAGGAGAACATTTTATTTGTATGTGGTTATAGTTTCATGGCTTTCTCGCTTCTTCACAAGGCCTGGGTTCGTTTGCCAGCCCCAACACACACACAGACTCCAAAGTCTATGTTGTCATGTGCATGGGGCAATTTTTAGACTTCAATCAGTAACCAAAGATGAGCTCTGACTGGAACACACAACTCCATGCTTGTACCTTTGGGCTATCTTCACCCGAGGCGTCTTTGTCATTTTCTGATTGAGAGTTGTCTCCTATAAGATCTGCCGCCAACACACGGCCCGTCCTGTAGCTGGAGAGCCCTGCCCCACGTGGACTCGAGGGGCAGGAGTTAGCAGCACTGTTAAAACAACAAAAACACCAATGGAACGTCAGGTTGGGTTACAGACATGTTAAGTGTGAGCTGTGGAGGACTCAGACCTGATGGTGCCAGTGGGTGAAGGCAGCGGGCTCATGAGGTGGGCAATATTGTCGGGAATGTTGATGGTCAGCGGGGAGATTTGGGGATGGACAGGCTTAACCGGTGATTCAGGCACGTTCCTGGGCTCTTTCTTTTCATTGGACAGGGCTGTGAACGTGATCTTTATACTGGTGCTGGGGAATCGGAAACAACACCTGAAAAAAGGAAAACACAAGAGTTTAAGAGCAGCTTTAAACTGCTATCAAATGAAGGAAAGGATGAATGATTATTACAGCGTCATTGCCAGAGTGGTTAGAAAGAACTGCCCCGCAACAAGAGCGCTGAGGAAGTCTAACTGAAGCCTGACACAGTTTAAATATGGACCATTATATAACAGATCATGTCTAATGTATTAGTCTATCTGTCCCACTTACGTACCAGGGGCCCAACAGGTTTAGAATGAATGACCAGTGACAGAAACTACATTCATGTAAACCGAGACATTTGCTTAATGTTTAGTTTAGTGACTGAGCAGAGATTGCGACACAAAAACAATTCCAGTCAATGACACAAGCTGAAAGGAAACATGAGGCCAATATGTTGATACTGAGCCATATCACATCAACCACAGCAGCAACCTCAACCTCACAGCTCTCATAAAACTCTATGATGGACCAAAAATGTGCAGCTGACAGTTGTACACAGTCTAAAGAATGGTTCCTGTAGGTGTTTGATCAGAATATTTCATATTTCACAGCACTAGCAACATCTACACCGTTGTCCCACACAGACACACTCTAAATGGAAGAGACTAGAACAGGTTTTATGGTGCTTCAGAAACGCTACATTCACATACAAAATACTGTCCTGGTTATTGGCTATCGTTTGATTAATGTTTTCTAAAATGCACATATTTACATCTAAGGGATATCATGTTTGCCGGCCTCTAAAACCCACCTCATATTTTTAAAATCCATGACCAATGTGTTTTAGCTCCGCCTTTCGAAGCCACACAAACATATGCATTAGGTGTGTGAGGCTCCTGGTCAGAAACACGAGTGGTTTCACCAAAACTGCCCCAACATGTGAGACCTGAAGCTTTTGTTTCAAGAGCAAAATGTACTGTGTTGTATCACTGGGACTGAGGCCTGTTCTGGACATAAAGCTAACACGGCAGATCACTGACAGAGGAGAATAACAGAGTGGCACATCTTTAGTAAAAACGAAGCCCAGCAGGCGCTGGATTCCGGTTAAAGCGTGACTCTGACGTGTTCGTGACGTGTATAAGGCTGGACACGCGAACACACCGGGCCACGCGCAGCATTAACATACGGTGACACGGTCAATACAGTCATTTTTACACTTAAACAAAGGACATGATATCCCTCGTCTATGACCGCGCTGACCAGGCACAGGCGGCGGCTGTGTGTTTCCTGACGCACACACGTGCAGCGCCGCAGCGGAACAACAACACAACAACAACACACAAAAGCACAACACCACTTTTCTTTCCTTTTACAGTGACTGGTGTCATTTCAGACTTACATCCGCGGGAGCTGCAGAGGTGGGGCCCCCCTTCTCTGGAACACTCCGTCTACAAACACCCCGTTTTTTCCGAGGCACCGGAGGTAGAACTCCCCCGTGCCGGTGCCGTCTTCGCCGGCGGTGAAGATCTCCAGATGCCGCCGGGAGATGAAGCTCGAGTGCCCCATGCTGACGTCCACCGAGCCCTGCGAAGAGTTCCGGCCGATGGTCACCGACCTTTTCTTCATCAAATACTCGAATTCTCGGCCCTCCAGCCGGGCTACCGCCGACCCCATCCCGCTTACCACCGCCATCTTCTCACGTATCTTTTACAATTTACAGGGGTGAATTACCGCGAACGTGTCAGGGGAGGCAGGAAATTTGAAAGGGAATTTATCTTTTCTTTTGTGAGAAGGGGAAATCCAATTTTACACAGTGGAGAATTTGGCTAGGAACGTGCCAGACCGGGGACGCAGCGGCTCCGAACCACCGCCGCAAGAAGAGGAAAAAAGAGGGGCCCCGACCAATCAAAAGCGGCCAAACGGGCGTAAGTCAAATGAAGGGCAGCCGCGTCCACCAATCAGAGGCTGCGCTGGGTAGGCAGATGTGTGGTGTTTACCAATGACAACAATAATAAAAAAAAAATAGCCGAAGGAAATGGTGCTCGGTTGCAGCGCAGTGTCCAAGAGTGTGACACGCAGAAGAGTGGAGGCTGAAAAAGGCGGCGCCGAGGCCAAGGATGGGATTCTGTCTGTTTAGCTCTAACAATTCAAACTGATTAATTCACAAAAATCTTAAAATCTTGGCTCAAATCTCTTCCAAACACCGCTCACGGATGTTACACTTTTGATAGTGACTTTTTGACCTTAGTTTTCGGCTTGTTTGCTTTGCCATTTTTGCACATGTATCCTTCTAAGATCAGGGATAAAAGTGTAGGACTCAAAACACTTAGTGGACAGTGGGACTTCATGTTCAATCAAATGAACGGAATTTCTTTTCTTTTTTATTCATATGTTACAGTGACATCCTCTTTCTACACACATTTTCAAATTTTATACATTTTGGAGACACTACATACATTTGATCTTTTATGGGAAAAATGTAGGGAAGTAAGAGCTAATAGAATAAGTTTGTGAATTGCTCTCATTCTTAAGAATATGATCATTTTTAGGTTGTTTCAGCATTTGTAATGGAGCTCTGAATACCTCTTAAGTCCTACAGAAGAATCTAAAGTAGGCTATGTATAAATAATGTCATGTAAATATAAATAATGTAATATAAATATTTTTTGTCCATTAAATGTACATTTTGCGAGAGCAGCCATTGCATATAGTACAATTGCTACAAATAATCTAAAGTGTCCAAGTGCATTTAAAAAACTACTTTAAAATAAATATTCATTCATTCATTCTCTACTGCTTTGTCCCGTTGGGGGTCACGGGTGACTGGAACCTATCCCAGCAGCTTTGGGCCTGAGGCGGGGTACACCCTGGACAGTGGCCAGTTAGTCGCAGGGCTAACATTTAGAGACATATAGTGACAAACAACCATTCACTCTCACATTCATTCACTAGGGACACTTTAGATTTGCCAATTAACCTAAACATGTCTTTGGACGGTGGGAGGAAGCCGGAGTACCCGGAGAGAAACCACAGTAACACGTGGAGGACATGCAGACTAAAATAAATATCTCTATTAAAATTTGAATTCAAAATACTATATAAAATAAAGCCGTTAGCCTAAAGGACTAATATGTTGGTTGTTGTGTCATGACTTCCTTTAAAGGCAGTCTCCATTTAATGACCTGACTGCGAAAAACATTGGGAGTACCCTTTATTCCACACCTGTGGCCCTCTGCAATGATGTGAATGTATCTGTACATTTTATTTGCATTTCAACATTTTACCTCGCCTTGAGATAGCTTTCAGCCAATCACAGCTTTGAGCACAACAGAAAAGGTTGAGGTAAAATAATGTTTCTAACTATATCAACACAAGCTTTTTTGGGTATTATAAAAATACCATTTATAGTGTATTTCGCCTGCAAATGAAGTTATATTTCCTGTGAGTCCAGTTCCCGCCATTACTCCGCTCGGGTTTTCCAGCCAGCGCGTTCGTTTACTAACTGTAGGCCGTCAGTGCCGCTCTGTTCATCTGTGGAGGTCGAGTTAAATCCCCGCCGAACCTCCGTCCCTCTGCGGCGACAGGTCAATGAAGCTGGCCTTTCACTACACACAGTCAAACTGCCACATTTCAGTCAGATTAGTTAAGATAGCACACCGTGCTCCAAAAGCCACGCGCTATGCTGCACGTGTGCTCCACCGATGACGTAATGGTTTCGAGCGGAGATGCATTTAGGGACAATATAATGTAAGAAATTTGAAAATAATGTTGACTTATATAACGCACTACAGAAAATACGGCTCTGCATAGTATTCTTTCAATTAATGGACATGCAGGTGTGGAATCTGAGGCCTTGACATACAGACGCATGCCATCAAAGTCACTTCTAGTTTGGCTAAAGGCGAAACTACCAGTTACTTTTACAATGTATTAATATAATTGACTACAAATGTATTTATAAACATAAACGCCACAGATATTTCAAAATCAAAGACAAGTCTTCCTTAGGGGTCCGTGTACGAAGGATAATTAATGTATTTATGTACAAATTTACAAATAAAAATGCTCGTTTTCAGTTGTACCATTCTCTATTATTACTTTGTACTTTGTACAACGAATTTAGAAAAAGGAAGTCGTTAATTGTAAACAGAGACCACTTCCTTTCAACATAAAAGCTTTGAGTTAAACAATTAGCGCTGCGGAATAACGGCTTTTAAACATATTTTGCTTGGTGTTTATTAGGTGTAATTTGTAGACTATCGCTACCAGGCACCATATATCATATAGCATAATTATAACAAATATATGCTTATCAATAATCTGATTTCACGTTATTTATATTAATTTCGCCAGTTGTGACATGACAGCTCTGACAGCTATATTTAATGATATAAATCTGGTAGTCAATGACAGCAACTCAACTAGGCATAATGCCATAGTCTAATCCCAGCAATGAAATAAATATTGCAGAAGAGATGAGGTGTGGCAACTGCAGGTGGGCACAGACAAATATACAGTATAACAACATACAGTATGTATACATTATCTAGCCTATACATAGACTAGATATATTATAGCAATATCCTACACACTTGCTGTGTGGCTGTGGTTGAGTGCTGTAAACTCTGACAGCAGTGGGGTTGAAGGGCCTGCGGTTGCGCTGCACTCGTCCATATCAATGTCGACTTTGGCTCTTCTTGTAGAGGGCAGCTGTTGTTCGGGTTAACCTTTAGTTAAACGATAGCCTACTTAGGGGCATCATATTATGCAAAACTAATTTGGTATGATTATTACAAATGGCATTAATGAGATTGACTTTTGTGGCTGCTGCGTGAGCTTGCGTCAAGCATCAAACTACATTTATATTTATTCATTTAGCTGACGCTTTTATCCAAAGCGACTTACATTGTTCTAATGTAATCACCAGTGTTACAGCCACTGGAGGCAAGGTGGGTTAAGTGTCTTGCCCAAGGACACAACGACAGTATGAACTGTGGGGAGAGCGGTAATAAAGTCTATCTATCTGTCTATCTATAAGGTCTATATCGTTTTATTAGCCTATATGGGACATTTTTGGGCCATGTAACTTTACTTGTGATTGTAAGCTAATTGTATATCATTATTAGTCTATGTATAGGCTTTCTGTTTATGTCTGCCACATTTGTGGCAGAAAATACTTCTGGCCTACATCTTAAATTTTTACATCAACAACACTTAACCTAACAGCCTAACAGGTTTGTGAACTTTTGATTTGATTGACTTTATGAAGAAACATGGATTCCTGTTAGGTTGTCAAACAATATTGACATATTTCCAAATTGTTCTAAGTGGGCTTTGTGCCAAATCTCTCTGCTCTTCTCTCCGGATACTCCGGCTTCCTCCCTCCGCCCAAAGACATGCATCTAAGTAAGTGTCCCTAGTGAATGAACGTTAGAGTGAATGGTTGAATGGTGTCTCGACCAACTGGCCATTGTCCAAGCAAAAGTTGCTGGGATATCAACAACTTTGCTTAGTCCCCTAATGGGACATGTTTGGTGTTCATCAGGTGTAAAGGCATTCTCCCTAATGGGACAAAGCAGAACAAAATAAATGTATAAAGGTCTAACATAATAATAAAAGTTACGCATCAGATGGCTTCAAGAAATTGATTTCTATCAAATTTCTATAATTAAATATGGCCTACAAAAGGTGAAATGTCAGAGAATAGAAAAAAAGTGAAATTAGATTCTTGGTCAGCGGCTCATATGTTTGTTAAAATTAGGCTATTTTTGTGATATTTTAGCTATGGTCTAAAAATAACACCTGATTAACACCAAACATGTAGGCTACTCCAATGCGATTATTTGCCTTTCATACACAGAGCAAAATTCTCACACATTCATACACCAGAGCAACATTCTCACACGTTCATACACCAGAGAAACGTTCATACACCAGAGCAACATTCACACACGTTCATACACCAGAGCAACGTTCATACACCAGAGCAACATTCACACACGTTCATACACCAGAGCAACATTCACACACGTTCATACACCAGAGCAACATTCACACACGGTCATACACCAGAGCAACATTCACACACGGTCATACACCAGAGCAACATTCACACACGGTCATCCACAAGAGCAACATTCACAGACGTTCATACACCAGAGCAACGTTCTCACACGTTTATACACCAGAGCAACATTCTCACACGTTCATACACCAGAGCAACATTCTCACACGTTCATACACCAGAGCAACATTCTCACACGTTCATACACCAGAGCAACGTTCATACACCAGAGCAACATTCTCACACGTTCATACACCAGAGCAACATTCTCACACGTTCATACACCAGAGCAACGTTCATACACCAGAGCAACATTCACACACGTTCATACACCAGAGCAATCATTAGTAGACATGGTATATCATTCCATTGTTATGCTGGTGATACACAGCTGTATTTAAGTACAACCTCCACTTTCTCTGCTCCCCTACCAACATCCACACTGACCACCTGCCTGGAGGAGATAGAGATGTGGATGAAGCTCAATTTCCTTCAGTTAAATTGCTCTAAAACTGATGCCATCTTAATTGGTACACCACATCAACTTCGCACTTCAACCATCACCAGCATCACTTTTTCCGGCCAAAATATCTCCCTTTCCACATCGGTCAGTAATTTGGGTGTCAAAATGGATCCTCATCTCACCTTTGACACCCACATTAAACACCTATGCAAGACCTCATTTTTCATCTCAAGAACATTGCCAAACTCCGCCCAACACTCAGCCTGGAGGATGCAGAGAAGCTCGTCCATGCCTTTGTTTCTTCCAGGCTGGACTACTGTAATGCACTCCTCATCGGGATCTCTGGCAAAAGCATCCAGAGACTTCAATACATCCAAAATAGCGCTGCCAGAATCCTGATGAGGGTGCTCAAGCATGAACACATCACCCCCATCCTGAAATCTCTTCACTGGCTCCCTGTTAAACTTAGAATTGAATATAAAGTTTCCCTCCTCACCCATCAGTGTATTCACGGACATTCCCCCCTCTACCTGCAGGAACTTCTCACCCACCCGACCTTTTCACACTCTGCACGCACTCTTCGTTCTGCAAACTCAAACATCCTCCAAATTCCCAGAACAAAACTTTGCAGCATGAGTGATAGGGCCTTTTCATCGGCTACTCCGAGGCTGTGGAATACCCTCCCGGACTACCTGAGGGCCCCATAGACTACTGATGCTTTTAAACGCAACCTAAAAACATTTCTTTTTATAAAAGCTTTTCAATGAACGTTTTTTTATAGGCTTATGTTGTTCTGTTTTCTTTTTGTATTGAATTACTTTGATTTTTTGAATGCTCTGTAGCACTTTGAGATTCTCCAAATGTAAAGTGCATTACAAATAAAATGTATTATTATTATTATTATTATTACACCAGAGCAACATTCACACACGTTCATACACCAGAGTAACGTTCTCACAAGTTCATACACCAGAGCAACATTCACACACGTTCATACACCAGAGTAACGTTCTCACACGTTCATACACCAGAGCAACGTTCTCACAAGTTCATACAGCAGAGCAACATTCACACACATTCATACACCAGAGTAACGTTCTCACACGTTCATACACCAGATCAATTCTCACAAGTTCATACACCAGAGCAACATTCACACACGTTCATACACCAGAGCAACGTTCACACACGTTCATACACCAGAGCAACATTCTCACACGTTCTCACACGTTCATACACCAGAGCAACGTTCATACACCAGAGCAACATTCACAGACGTTCATACACCAGAGCAACGTTCATACACCAGAGCAACGTTCTCACACGTTCATACACCAGAGCAACATTCTCACACGTTCATACACCAGAGCAACGTTTATACACCAGAGCAACATTCACACACGTTCATACACCAGAGCAACGTTCTCACGCGTTCATACACCAGAGCAACATTCACACGCGTTCATACACCAGAGCAACATTCTCACACGTTCATACACCGGAGCAACGTTCCTACACCAGAGCAACATTTACACACGTTCATACACCAGAGCAACATTCACACACGTTCTTCCACAAGAGCAACATTCACACACGTTCATACACCAAAGCAACATTCTCACACGTTCATACACCAGAGCAATATTCTCACACGTTCATACATCAGAGTAGCGTTCTCACACGTTCATACACCAGAGCAACATTCTCACAAGTTCATACACCAGAGCAACATTCACACACGTTTATACACCAGAGCAACATTCACACGCGTTCATACACCAGAGCAACGTTCTCACGCGTTCATACACCAGAGCAACATTCACACGCGTTCATACACCAGAGCAACATTCTCACACGTTCATACACCGGAGCAACGTTCCTACACCAGAGCAACATTTACACACGTTCATACACCAGAGCAACATTCACACACGTTCTTCCACAAGAGCAACATTCACACCAGAGCAACATTCACACAAGTTCATACACCAGAGCAACATTCTCGCGTTCATACACCAGAGCAACATTCACACAAGTTCATACACCAGAGCAACATTCACACACATTCATACACCAGAGCAACATTTACACACGTTCATACACCAGAGCAACATTCACACAGGTTCATACACCAGAGCAACATTCACACGCGTTCATACACCAGAGCAACATTCACACAAGTTCATACACCAGAGCAACATTCTCACGCGTTCATACACCAGAGCAACATTCTCACGCGTTCATACACCAGAGCAACATTCACACGCGTTCATACACCAGAGCAACATTCACACAAGTTCATACACCAGAGCAACATTCTCACGCGTTCATACACCAGAGCAACATTCACACACGTTCATACACCAGAGCAACATTCTCACGCGTTCATACACCAGAGCAACATTCACACGCGTTCATACACCAGAACAACATTCACACACGTTCATACACCAGAGCAACGTTCATACACCAGAGCAACGTTCTCATAAGTTCATACACCAGAGCAACATTCACACAAGTTCATACACCAGAGCAACATTTTCACGCGTTCATACACCAGAGCAACATTCACACACGTTCATACACCAGAGCAACATTCACACGGTCATACACCAGAGCAACATTCACACACGGTCATACACCAGAGCAACATTCACACACGTTCATACACCAGAGCAACATTCACACGCGTTCATACACCAGAGCAACATTCACACGCGTTCATACACCAGAGCAACATTCACACGCGTTCATACACCAGAGCAACATTCACACACGGTCATACACCAGAGCAACATTCACACACGGTCATACACCAGAGCAACATTCACACGCGTTCATACACCAGAGCAACATTCTCACGCGTTCATACACCAGAGCAACATTCACACGCGTTCATACACCAGAGCAACATTCACACGCGTTCATACACCAGAGCAACATTCTCACGCGTTCATACACCAGAGCAACATTCACACAAGTTCATACACCAGAGCAACGTTCACACACGTTCATACACCAGAGCAACGTTTACACACATTCATACACCAGAGCAACATTCACACAAGATCATACACCAGAGCAACATTCTCACGCGTTCATACACCAGAGCAACATTCACACAAGTTCATACACCAGAGCAACGTTCACACAAGTTCATACACCAGAGCAACGTTCACACACGTTCATACACCAGAGCAACGTTTACACACATTCATACACCAGAGCAACATTCACACAAGATCATACACCAGAGCAACATTCTCACGTTCATACACCAGAGCAACATTCACAAGTTCATACACCAGAGCAACGTTCACACGTTCATACACCAGAGCAACGTTTACACACATTCATACACCAGAGCAACATTCACACAAGTTCATACACCAGAGCAACATTCACACACATTCATACACCAGAGCAACATTCACAAATATTCATACACCAGAGCAACGTTTACACACATTCATACACCACAGCAACATTTACACACGTTCTTACACCATAGCAACGTTTACACACATTCATACATCAGAGCATCGTTTACACACGTTCATACACCAGAGCAACGTTCACACACATTCATACACCAGAGCAACATTCACACAAGTTCATACACCAGAGCAACATTCACACAAGTTCATACACCAGAGCAACATTCACACAGGTTCATACACCAGAGCAACATTCACACGCGTTCATACACCAGAGCAACATTCACACAAGTTCATACACCAGAGCAACATTCTCACGCGTTCATACACCAGAGCAACATTCTCACGCGTTCATACACCAGAGCAACATTCACACAAGTTCATACACCAGAGCAACATTCACACAAGTTCATACACCAGAGCAACATTCTCACGCGTTCATACACCAGAGCAACATTCACACACGTTCATACACCAGAGCAACATTCTCACGCGTTCCCTGTCAAAAGCTACACTCGATGCTGCGTAGCATTACGCTATGGGGAACATTCTTTGTGTGACCGGTTGTGAAGCACGTGTGTCAAACACGCCAAGAATTGGCTTATAATACCTCTGTTGGTGACGCAGCTCATCAGTGGCAGCTGTGTGATTGCGCGCACCTGAACAGAGGGTATAATAACACGTGACGCGGGAGCGTCCTCAGGTTTTTTTGTCTTCAGATCGCATTGTGTGAAGTGTGAGCAAACCTTTCTCTGTGCCAGTACGAATATATATAAAATAATAAATACAAAAGTATCATGGCTGGGTTCAGAAAGAAATGTGTTCCTCCTTGCCAGAGGCACATTGCTGACGATGATCAGCATGAATTTTGTTTTGAGTGTTTGGGGGAAGAACACGCAGCCCTCGGACTTTCTGGGAGTGTGAGCACTGTGATCTTTTGCCTGCCAAGATCCTACGTGCCCGGCTCGCTTTCTTTGCAGAGGAGCGAGCCGCCTCCCATTCCGGTCGTGGGGTTCGCGTGTTGATCTGGCTGAGGCGCAGGGATCAGATAGTCTTATGCCCCTCGCGCTCTCACCAGATGAGGCAGACACCGGCTCTGTGCTCGGGCGGGCGCGCTACGGCGCTTCCCGTGAGCACGTCGATGAAGCCTCATCCCTGGCTTCTGGGCGCCGCAGCCTCGAGCGCTCTTCCCGCTCTGACACGGCGTTTGAGGAGCTGCTCGAGGTGGTTACAAGAGCAGTGGCGAGGCTGAATATTGAGTGGCCTCAGGAGCAGGGCCCCCCTAAATACTCTAAACTGGATGACAGGTTTCTGTCAGGTGGCCAGGGGGAGGGATCACAGCGGCGGTCTCTCCCCTTCTTTGGGGACCTCCATGAGGAGCTGGCACGCTCATGGAATAAGCCCTATTCGTCCGTGTTTTTGTGCCTTCACGTCGATTTATTCGACTATCGTAGCGCACAGGTGCGGGCTATGGGTCGATGCCCCAGGTGGAAGAGACGCTGCGGGCTATCTCTCCCGGGACATCGTCCTCCCTAAGAAAACCTACACTCCCCAACAAGCCATGCCGGTTCACGTCATCACTGGTGGGAAGGCTTTCCAGGCGGCGGGTCAGGCTGGTGCAGCACTGCACACCATGGCGGTTTTGCAGGCATACCAGGCTGAGCTGCTCAAAGATTTGAGCACAGGGGTTCTGTGGACGAGGGCGCGTTTTCTGAGCTACGCCGTGCCACAGACCTCTCTCTCCGTGCAACTAAGCAGACGGCCCGCGCTATTGGCGCTCCATGTCTGCTTTGGTTGCGACGGAAAGACATCTGTGGCTTAACCTCACGGGCATCAAAGAGAAGGACCGCGCCTTCCTCCTGGATGCACCCATCTCGCCTTCCGGTCTTTTTGGCAACGCGGTGGACTCCGTCGCCACTAAGTTCCGCGAGGCTAAACGCTCTGAGGCGTTTGTGAGGTTCCTTCCTCGCCGTGCTCAGCAGCCGGGACCGTCGGCCACCCTGTCCCGGCCAGGTCCAGCCCCTTCCAGAGAAAAGCGGGCTGCCCAGAAGGAGAGTGTGGCGAATCGTGCCCCTCGTAAGGACTGGAGGCGGATTTTCTCGCTGCTCAAAGAGAACAGACCTGCGGAATGTTATCTCCGCCAGGAAGCAGAGGCCCTGAAATTGGCGCGCCCATGGCGCGGGGTGTTCTCCCACCGGGTGGGGCGCAACAAAATCCAAGAGAGTCTAAAGACTCCATGTCGACACCCTCAGGAGTCCGCTGTTTTTCTCCGCCGCCACTGGCGTTCGGGAGCAGCAGTCTCAGCGCAATTGTAAGTGTCCGGCCGTCTCCTGCCTTGGCTCAGGGCGGCGGATGTCTTACATCCCCCCCAAGAACCGAGGTGACAAAACTACTGCCCCTTTCAGAGAAATTGGCAGCATGGATGCTCCTGCCAAATATCTCCCGTGGGTAATAAGGACTGTGGCCAAAGGCTACAGACTCCAGTTTGCCAATCGTCCTCCGCGTTTCAACGGCGTGGTCTCCACTTCCGTGAAACCGGAACGAGCCCATGTATTGACACAGGAACTGCAGGTTCTGCTGGACAAAGGGGCCATAGAACGTGTTCCCCCACCAGACAGACAATCCGGGTTTTACAGCCGATATTTTCTAGTTCGAAAGATGGGGGCTGCGCCCGATTTTAGACCTTCGCGGGTTAAACCGCTATCTCAAAGCATTAAAATTCAAAATGCTCACAATAAAAATGATTGTGTCCCAGATCCGATTAGGCGACTGGTTTGTCACCATCGATCTAAAGGACGCGTATTTTCACATACAAATCCTGCCACAGCACAGAAAGTTCCTGAGGTTCGCTTTCGGGAGCGAAGCGTACCAGTATCGGGTTCTTCCATTCGGCCTGGCCTTGTCACCCCGGACATATACAAAATGCATGGATGCAGCCTTGGCTCCTTTGCGACTCCAGGGCATCCGCATTTTGAATTACATAGACGACTGGCTGATATTAGCTCAGTCTCAGGAGCTAGTGCTTCGACATCGGGACGTCGTCCTAGCTCATCTCGACTCTCTAGGCTTGAGACTCAACGCCGAGAAGAGCATTCTCTCGGCCGCCAAAGGACAACATATCTAGGGGTTGTTTGGGACTCAACCGAGATGCAGGCACATCTGTCTCCTGCACGTGTCGGGTCCATTCTAACTACCCTGAAAGCTATCAGGCTAGGCCAGGAAGTGGCTGTGCACTTCATTCAAAGAATATTGGGTCTCATGGCATCTGCATCCACGGTAATTCCTTTGGGCCTTCTGCACATGAGACCGTTTCAGCTGTGGCTCAGAGCCAGGGGGTTTCATCCAAGGGCCAACCCCCTGAAGCAAATAAGGGTTACGCGCCGAGGGCTTGTACCCTATCTATGTGGTTCAGACCCCAGTTTCTCACTTTGGGTCCCACCCTAGGTCCATGTTGTCGTCGCATGATGCTAACGACAGATGCATCCCTCACGGGCTGGGGCGCGGTCTTAGATGGCCATCCAGCCCAAGGGATATGGAGAGGCCATCTTCTCGCATGGCACATCAATTGCCTCGAGATGAAGGCTGTATTTCTGGCCCTGAAATACTTCCTCCAGCAGCTAAGGGGCTACCATGTCCTAGTACAAGTAGACAGCACAGCGGTGGTCTCTTACATAAATCGTCAGGGCGGACTGCGTTCGTGCCGCTTGAACAAGCTAGCGCAGCAGGTGCTGCTTTGGGCTCAGGACAAGTTCCTGTCCCTCAGGGCGATTTATATCCCCGGGCGCATGAATGTGGGAGCAGATTTATTGTCCAGACAGGCTGTGACACATGGGGAGTGGAAACTCCACCCGAGGTAGTGAGCCAAATCTGGGAAAGATTTTACGAAGCAGAGGTGGACCTCTTTGCTTCACAGCAGACAGCACAATGTCCCTCTACTTCTCTCTGACTCCTCCAGCTCCCCTGGGTCTGGACGCAATGGCCCATGTGTGGCCCAGACTGCGCCTTTATGCATTTCCCCCGGTGGCTCTGCTCCCGGGAGTCCTGGCGAAGGTCCGTCAATGCGGGTTGCGCCTCTTACTAGTAGCGCCCCGTTGGCCAACCAGAGTGTGGTTCTCAGACCTAATATCTCTCCTCGACGGCTCGCCATGGGCGATTCCGACCAGGAGGGATCTCCTTTCTCAGGCACAGGGACAGTGTTTCATCCCCGGCCCGAGCTCTGGAACCTTACGTCCTGGCCCCTGAGAGGACCACTTAAGAGATGTCGGGCTCCCAGCCCCTGTTGTAGAGACTATTCTGAGCGCTAGGTCTCCCTCTACTAGGAGAGCCTATGCCTGCAGATGGCGTGTCTTTGATGCCTGGTGTGCTACACATCATGCAGACCCAGTCCACTGCCAGATTGTTTCAGTGCTGGAGTTTCTGCAGGACAAACTGTCCTCGGGCACTAATCCTAGCACACTCAGGGTTTTCGTGGCCGCCATTTGGCTTGCCACGCCCTGATTGACGGGTCTCGATAGGAGACATCCTCTAGTTGCCCGCTTCATTCGAGGTGCCAAGCGGTTGAGACCCCAAACTAGAGCTAGAGTTCCTTCCTGGGACCTAGCTATAGTGCTGGAGGGCTTAGTAAGCACTCCTTTTGAACCACTGGAGTCAGCGTCTGTTAAATTTCTGACTCTAAAAATGGTTCTTCTGGCGGCCATTACCACTCTCAAGAGGGTTGGAGATTTGCAGGCTCTGTCAGTTTCGCCCTCCTGCCTAGACTTTGCTCCCGGGCTGGTCAAAGCCATTTTGCATCCTCACCTAACTATCTTCCAAAAGTTCCATTCTCGACCTTAAATCCGGTCGTTCTTGAAGCCTTCTGTCCTCCGCCATTTACAACACCGGAGCAGGAGAGACTTCACTTACTGTGTCAGTCGTGCCCTCCAGACTTATGTCCACCGCACTAGCCAGTGGCGTAAGTCCGAACAGCTGTTTATATGTTACGGGGCTGCAAGCTGGGGTTGCAGCTACCAGACAAACTATATCACGTTGGGTGAGGATGCCATTGCCCTGGCCTATGACGTGCGCGGTCAAACTTCGCCCATAGGTGTGAGGGCTCATTCTACTAGAGGGGTTGCAGCTTCAACAGCTCTAGCAAAGGTGCCCCTCTGCAGCAAGTTTGTGATGCGGCAGGCTGGTCCTCTCCGCACACATTCATCAGATTCTATAGCTTGGATGTTCATGCTACTGTGGGCTCGCATGTCCTTGAGTCATCATCCCAAAATTGTGTTTGAGACCTCTTTTGTGTTTGTGCACACTTCACAACCCGAGGGGTCCAGACACTTACAGTGCGGCGGCGTTGGTATTCTCGTTCCCCATGGCGTAATGCTACGCAGCATCGAGTGTAGCTTTTGACAGGAACGTCTCGGGTTACTTGACTGTAACCCTGTTCCCTTAAGCGGAACGAGATGCTGCGCTGCAATGCCGCACTGGGCGTGTCCGGGCGCTCTTCAGACAAAGTTGACCTGAGGCGCTCGCGTCGCGTGTTATTATACCCTCTGTTCAGGTGCGCAATCACACAGCTGCCACTGATGAGCTGCGTCACCAACAGAGGTATTATAAGCCAATTCTTGGCGTGTTTGACACCACGTGCTTCACAACCGGTCACACAAGAATGTTCCCCATAGCGTAATGCGCGGCATCTCGTTCCAGAGCAACATTCACACGTTCATACACCAGAGCAACATTCACACGTTCATACACCAGAGCAACATTCACACAAGTTCATACACCAGAGCAACATTTTCACGCGTTCATACACCAGAGCAACATTCACACGTTCATACACCAGAGCAACATTCACACACGGTCATACACCAGAGCAACATTACACACGGTCATACACCAGAGCAACATTCACACGGTCATACACCAGAGCAACATTCTCACATTCATACACCAGAGCAACATTCACAGCGTTCATACACCAGAGCAACATTCACACACGTTCATACACCAGAGCAACATTCACACACATTCATACACTCAGAGCAACATTACACATTCATACACCAGAGCAACATTCACACATGTTCATACACCAGAGCAACATTACACACATTCATACACCAGAGCAACATTCACACATGTTCATACACCAGAGCAACATTTACACACATTCATACACCAGAGCAACATTCACACATGTTCATACACCAGAGCAACATTTACACACGTTCATACACCAGAGCAACATTCACACATTCATACACCAGAGTAACATTCACACACATTCATACACCAGAGAACTTATCACACACGTTCATACACCAGAGCAACATTACACACATTCATACACCAGAGCAACGTTTACACACGTTCATACACCAGAGCAACTTTACACACATTCATACACCAGAGCAACATTCACACATTCATACACCAGAGTAACATTCTCACACGTTCATACACCAGACAACATTCACACATGTTCATACACCAGAGCAACATTTACACATGTTCATACACCAGAGCAACATTCACATTTACACGTTCATACACCAGAGCAACATTCACACATTCATACACCAGAGCAACATTCACACACGTTCATACACCAGAGCAACATTTCACACGTTCATACACCAGAGCAACATTCACACACGGTCATACACCAGAGCAACATTCACACACGGTCATACACCAGAGCAACATTCTCACGCATTCATACACCAGAGCAACATTCACGCGTTCATACACCAGAGCAACATTCACACGTTCATACACCAGAGCAACATTCACACAAGTTCATACACCAGAGCAACATTCACACAGTTCATACACCAGAGCAACATTCACACGTTCATACACCAGAGCAACATTCTCACGTTCATACACCAGAGCAACATTCACACAAGTTCATACACCAGAGCAACATTCTCACACGTTCATACACCAGAGCAACATTCACACACGTTCATACACCAGAGCAACATTCTCACACGCGTTCATACACCAGAGCAACATTCACGTTCATACACCAGAGCAACATTCACACACGTTCATACACCAGAGCAACACACACATCATACACCAGAGCAACATTCACACGTTCATACACCAGAGCAACATTCTCACGCATTCATACACCAGAGCAACATTCACACGCGTTCATACACCAGAGCAACATTCACACAAGTTCATACACCAGAGCAACATTCACACACGTTCATACACCAGAGCAACATTCTCACGCATTCATACACCAGAGCAACATTTACACGCGTTCATACACCAGAGCAACATTCACACAAGTTCATACACCAGAGCAACATTCACACAAGTTCATACACCAGAGCAACATTCTCGCAGTTCATACACCGAGCAACATTCACACAAGTTCATACACCAGAGCAACATTCACACAAGTTCATACACCAGAGCAACATTCACACAAGTTCATACACCAGAGCAACATTCTCACGCGTTCATACACCAAAGCAACATTCACACAAGTTCATACACCAGAGCAACATTCACACAAGATCATACACCAGAGCAACATTCTCACGTGTTCATACACCAGAGCAACATTCACACAAGTTCATACACCAGAGCAACGTTCACACACGTTCATACACCAGAGCAACGTTTACACACATTCATACACCAGAGCAACATTCACACAAGATCATACACCAGAGCAACATTCTCGCAGTTCATACACCAGAGCAACATTCACACAAGTTCATACACCAGAGCAACGTTCACACGCGTTCATACACCAGAGCAATTACACACATTCATACACCAGAGCAACATTCACACAAGTTCATACACCAGAGCAACATTCACACAAGTTCATACACCAGAGCAACATTCACACACATTCATACACCAGAGCAACATTCACAAATATTCATACACCAGAGCAACGTTTACACACATTCATACACCACAGCAACATTTACACACGTTCTTACACCATAGCAACGTTTACACACATTCATACATCAGAGCATCGTTTACACACGTTCATACACCAGAGCAACGTTCACACACATTCATACACCAGAGCAACATTCACACAAGTTCATACACCAGAGCAACATTCACACAAGTTCATACACCAGAGCAACATTTTCACGCGTTCATACACCAGAGCAACATTCACACACGTTCATACACCAGAGCAACATTCACACACGGTCATACACCAGAGCAACATTCTCACGCATTCATACACCAGAGCAACATTCACACGCATTCATACACCAGAGCAACATTCACACAAGTTCATACATCAGAGCAACATTCACAAGTCATACACCAGAGCAACATTCACACAAGTTCATACATCAGAGCAACATTCACACAAGTTCATACACCAGAGCAACATTCTCACACGTTCATACACCAGAGCAACATTCTCACACATTCATACACCAGAGCAACATTCACACACGGTCATACACCAGAGCAACATTCACACACGTTCATACACCAGAGCAACATTCTCACGCATTCATACACCAGAGCAACATTCACACGCTTCATACACCAGAGCAACATTCACACACGTTCATACACCAGAGCAACATTCTCACGCATTCATACACCAGAGCAACATTCACACGCGTTCATACACCAGAGCAACATTCACACAAGATCATACACCAGAGCAACATTCTCACATTCATACACCAGAGCAACATTCACACAAGTTCATACACCAGAGCAACGCTTCACACCAGTTCATACACCAGAGCAACGTTTACACATTCATACACCAGAGCAACATTACACATTCATACACACAGCAACATTACACACATTCATACACCATAGCAACGTTTACACACATTCATACATCAGAGCATCGTTCACACATTCATACACCAGAGCAACGTTTCACACATTCATACACCAGAGCAACGTTCACACACATTCATACACCAGAGCAACATTCACACACGTTCATACACCAGAGCAACATTCACACGTTCATACACAGAGCAACATTCACACAAGTTCATACACCAGAGCAACATTGCACGTTCATACACCAGAGCAACATTCTCACCGTTCATACACCAGAGCAACATTCACACAAGTTCATACACCAGAGCAACATTCACACGTTCATACACCAGAGCAACATTCTCACTACACCAGAGCAACATTCACACACATTCATACACCAGAGCAACAATCTCACACATTCATACACCAGAGTAACATTCACACACGTTCATACACCAGAGCAACATTCACACATTCATACACCAGAGCAACATTTACACACATTCATACACCAGAGCAACATTTACACACATTCATACACCAGAGCAACATTTACACACATTCATACATCAGAGCAACATTCACGCACATTCATACACCACAGCAACGTTCACACCGTTCTTACACCAGAGCAACATTTACACACTTTCATACATCAGAGCAACATTCACACACGTTCATACACCAGAGCAACATTTACACACATTCATACACCAGAGTAACATTCACACACATTCATACACCAGAGTAACATTCTCACACGTTCATACACCAGACTAACATTCACACACATTCATACACCAGAGCAACATTCACACATGTTCATACACCAGAGCAACATTTACACACGTTCATACACCAGAGCAACGTTTACACACATTCATACACCAGAGTAACATTCACACACATTCATACACCAGAATAACATTCACACACATTCATACACCAGAGCAACGTTTACACACATTCATACACCAGAGCAACATTTACACACGTTCTTACACCATAGCAACGTTTACACACATTCATACATCAGAGCATCGTTTACACACGTTCATACACCAGAGCAACGTTTACACACATTCATACACCAGAGCAACGTTCACACACATTCATACACCAGAGCAACATTCACACAAGTTCATACACCAGAGCAACATTTTCACGCGTTCATACACCAGGGGCCTGTTTCAATAAGGAGGTTCAACCAACTCTGAGTTAAAACTTGAACTCTGAGTTGACTTACCTTGAGATGGGAAACTCTGAGTTTTCGGTTACAGATCAGCTGAAATTGGTTAGTTCAATCAACTCTAAGTTGATTGACTCTGAGTTAAGCGCGTGCACCACAACTTTAAAAAGCCATTATCAATGGAGCGCAGATATTATGAGTCACCATGGCAACGGCGCCAGACAAAAAGAGGTCTTCATATTTTTCACCAGCAGAACTGGATGTGCTTATGCAAGCATATGGAGAGTACGAACATATATTTAAAAAAAAAAGCAACACGGCTGCAGCGGCGAAGGACAGAGAGTTAGCGTGGGAGAAAATAGCTGCTCGAGTCAATGCGTAAGTTTACATTTGAATTACTGTTATACAGTGTTGTGTGTAATTAATTACTAAGTAATCTAAAAACTTTTTAGTTCTAACTAACTAAAGTTAACTAAAGTTTTTAGTTACAGTTCTGTAATATAATTAAAGGGATTACTCCGTAATTTAAAGTAAAATCTTATGTAATTGCATTAAATGCTGCATAGACTATAAAGCAATTCTGTATAAAATAATAGTGGATTTAACATCAAATTTTAAAAGATATATTTTTTCAGGATTAATTCATGCAATTGTATGTTTATTTGAAAGCATTAAAAGTGCAGTTTCTTGTCTCTCCTTGTATTGTTCAAGTGGTTGATGTTGATATGGGATTTAGAAAGTAATTAGTAACAAGTAGACCAATACTTTATAGAGATAGTAATTATTACATTAATTCAACCTTATTTTAATTTTCATGTAGGTGCAATCCTGCAGGTGTTAAAGAACATGGCAGCAGCTGAAAATGAAATATAAAAACGTAATTCAATCAGGTAAGGCTTGAGCATATCATGGTTGTAGTCTACCTGACTTTACTAACATTTGACATATTAAATAACTGAATAGCATCCAGTGTCTAGCAGTGCCCAGGAAACAACACAAAATTCTGAAAAAGCGCTTAAGAGCGAGGCACACTTTCCTTACAACTCTGCAAACAGTAGCCTTACTAATATGTTCTGCATCCCCGATGTTATACAGAAAACTACCATTTGCAAAGAAACGTAATGCAACGCAAAGCATCTGCTCGGATGTAAGAGCACGGCCGCGATGGCTGATATTTCTGATGTAAGGATGGATGAGATTATGGATGTATCTTATTGACTGTAAAGAAAAACGGTACCGCTCAAATAAAAATGAATATGGATATGACAAAAAATCCACTCTGGGCCTCAAAATCCTCTCCCGACGTAAATGTAACTCCCTACGGATTAATGCAGCCTCTTCATCCACAGGATCGTCCATAAAAGGACATGCCATTTCATTCACTTTAATTTGATCCGCTCTGCGTGACTGAAATGTGCGCAATGAATGAATGTATCGAAAGAATGAATGAGGTGTTTAAATACCACTTCCTCTTTAAAAAGGGGGAGGACACCGAAATAAACTCTGGGTTTACTGAAGAAAACCTGCTCCCGACCAGGTTAGGTTCACAGAGTAAGTTACCATGGTAACTGACTCTGAGTATAAGTTACCTCTCTTTCAGAAACGGGCTTGACTTACTCTGCTTTCTTGGGGTTGATTTACCTCCCATTCTGAAACGGAAAACCCAGAGTTTCCCTCATTTCAGGGTTAACATACTCAGAGTTTTCACTTAACCTCCTTTCTGAAACAGGCCCCAGAGCAACATTCACACACGTTCATACACCAGAGCAACATTCACACACGGTCATACACCAGAGCAACATTCTCACACGGTCATACACCAGAGCAACATTCTCACGCATTCATACACCAGAGCAACATTCACACGCATTCATACACCAGAGCAACATTCACACAAGTTCATACATCAGAGCAACATTCACACAAGTTCATACACCAGAGCAACATTCACACAAGTTCATACATCAGAGCAACATTCACACAAGTTCATACACCAGAGCAACATTCTCACACGTTCATACACCAGAGCAACATTCACACAAGTTCATACACCAGAGCAACATTCTCACACATTCATACACCAGAGCAACGTTCACACACGTTCATACACCAGAGCAACATTCACAAACATTGATACACCAGAGCAACGTTTACACACATTCATACACCACAGCAACGTTTACACACGTTCTTACACCAGAGCAACGTTTACACACATTCATACATCAGAGCAATGTTCACACGCGTTCATACACCACAGCAACCTTTACACACGTTCTTACACCAGAGCAACGTTTACACACTTTCATACATCAGAGCAACGTTTACACACGTTCATACACCAGAGCAACGTTTACACACATTCATACACCAGAGTAACATTCACACACATTCATACACCAGAGTAACATTCACACACATTCATACACCAGAGTAACATTCACACACATTCATACACCAGAGTAACATTCACACACATTCATACACCAGAGCAACATTTACACACATTCATACACCAGAGTAACGTTCACACACATTCATACACCAGAATAACATTCACACACATTCATACACCAGAGCAACATTCACACATGTTCATACACCAGAGCAACATTCACACACATTCATACACCAGAGCAACATTCACACATGTTCATACACCAGAGCAACATTTACACACATTCATACACCAGAGCAACATTCACACATGTTCATACACCAGAGCAACATTTACACACGTTCATACACCAGAGCAACGTTTACACACATTCATACACCAGAGTAACATTCACACACATTCATACACCAGAATAACATTCACACAAGATCATACACCAGAGCAACATTCTCACGCGTTCATACACCAGAGCAACGTTCACACAAGTTCATACACCAGAGCAACGTTCACACACGTTCATACACCAGAGCAACGTTTACACACATTCATACACCAGAGCAACATTCACACAAGATCATACACCAGAGCAACATTCTCACGCGTTCATACACCAGAGCAACATTCACACAAGTTCATACACCAGAGCAACGTTCACACATGTTCATACACCAGAGCAACGTTTACACACATTCATACACCAGAGCAACATTCACACAAGTTCATACACCAGAGCAACATTCACACATTCATACACCAGAGCAACATTCACAAATATTCATACACCAGAGCAACGTTTACACATTCATACACCACAGCAACATTTACACACGTTCTTACACCATAGCAACGTTTACACACATTCATACATCAGAGCATCGTTTACACTCGTTCATACACCAGAGCAACGTTCACACACATTCATACACCAGAGCAACATTCACACAAGTTCATACACCAGAGCAACATTCACACAAGTTCATACACCAGAGCAACATTCACACAGGTTTATACACCAGAGCAACATTCACACGCGTTCATACACAGAGCAACATTCACACAAGTTCATACACCAGAGCAACATTCTCACGTTCATACACCAGAGCAACATTCTCACATTCATACACCAGAGCAACATTCACACACGTTCATACACCAGAGCAACATTCACACAAGTTCATACACCAGAGCAACATTCTCACGCGTTCATACACCAGAGCAACATTCACACACGTTCATACACCAGAGCAACATTCTCACGCGTTCATACACCAGAGCAACATTCACACGCGTTCATACACCAGAGCAACATTCACACACGTTCATACACCAGAGCAACGTTCATACACCAGAGCAACATTCACACAAGTTCATACATCAGAGCAACATTCACACAAGTTCATACACCAGAGCAACATTCACACAAGTTCATACATCAGAGCAACATTCACACAAGTTCATACACCAGAGCAACATTCTCACACGTTCATACACCAGAGCAACATTCACACAAGTTCATACACCAGAGCAACATTCTCACACATTCATACACCAGAGCAACGTTCACACACGTTCATACACCAGAGCAACATTCACAAACATTGATACACCAGAGCAACGTTTACACACATTCATACACCACAGCAACGTTTACACACGTTCTTACACCAGAGCAACGTTTACACACATTCATACATCAGAGCAACGTTCACACGCGTTCATACACCACAGCAACGTTTACACACGTTCTTACACCAGAGCAACGTTTACACACTTTCATACATCAGAGCAACGTTTACACACGTTCATACACCAGAGCAACGTTTACACACATTCATACACCAGAGTAACATTCACACACATTCATACACCAGAGTAACATTTACACACATTCATACACCAGAATAACATTCACTCACATTCATACACCAGAGCAACATTCACACACATTCATACACCAGAGCAACATTCACACACATTCAAACACCAGAGTAACATTCACACACATTCAAACACCAGAGTAACATTCACACACATTCAAACACCAGAGCAACATTCACACACATTCAAACACCAGAATAACATTCACACACATTCATACATTAGAGCAACATTCTCACACATTCATACACCAGAGCAACATTCACACACATTCATACACCAGAGCAACATTCACACACATTCATACACCAGAGCAACATTCACACATTCATACACCAGAGTAACATTCACACACATTTATACACCAGAGTAACATTCACAAACATTCATACACCAGAGCAACATTCACACACATTTATACACCAGAGCAACATTCACACACATTCATACACCAGAGCAACATTCACACACATTCATACACCAGAGTAACATTCACACACATTTATACACCAGAGTAACATTCACAAACATTCATACACCAGAGCAACATTCACAAACATTCATACACCAGAGCAACATTCACACACATTCATACACCAGAGCAACATTCACACACATTCATACACCAAAGCAACATTCACACACATTTATACACCAGAGCAACATTCACACACATTCAAACACCAGAGCAACATTCACACACATTCATACACCAGAGCAACATTCACACACATTCAAACACCAGAGCAACATTCACACATTCATACACCAGAGCAACATTCACACATTCAAACACCAGAGCAACATTCACACACCTTCATACACCAGAGCAACATTCACACACATTCATACACCAGAGCAACATTCACACACATTCAAACACCAGAGCAACATTCACACACCTTCATACACCAGAGCAACATTCACACACATTCATACACCAGTGCAACATTCACACACATTCATACACCAGAGCAACATTCTCACACATTCATACACCAGAGCAACGTTCACACACATTCATACACCAGAGCAACATTCACACACATTCATACATCAGAGCTGTGTCAATTGAGTCAAGGTGTCTTCCCCATGAACACAACAACAGCATAAACTGGGGAAAGCGGCAATCAAACTGCCAACTTTCTTGTTATAGGACAACTTCTCTACCACAAGTAGTGGTCTGTGTTTACAACTGCCAACTTTCTTTTTCTCAATTCGTTGTACAAAGTTTGAGAATGTTACAAGGAAATACCCTTAAAAAAATATTTTTTATTTGTAAACTTGTCAATTGGTAAATTAATTATACTTTTTACACAGACCTAGAGGATAATTATATTGGAGTTATGTTATGATGTTGACTGGCATGGCTTTACTGTAAATACTTTATTTTAAATAAAAGTTTATTTTAAGATCCTGCATCAAATTTACCCTGTGAATTCAAATTGATACAAATATGGAAATAGAAAACAGATGTTCCTTTTGTGAGGCAGACAATGAAACAATAAATATATCCTCCATATCCTTCTCCGACCACAACATTCCACTCTGCCCCTCTGTTACTAACCTGGGGATTTTATTTATTTAACCTTTATTTAATCAGGATAGTCCCACTGAGATTACAAATCTCTTTTTGCAGGGGAGTCCTGTGTGGGAGTCCACCCCATGTGTTTGGTGGGGACTATTGTACACGTTTTTGGTGGTAGGGGAAACCGGAGTACCTGGAGGAAACCTACGCTGACACAGGGAGAACATGCAAACTCCACACAGAAAGGCCCTGCCCTGGATGGGAATCGAACCCAGGACCTTCTTGCTGTGAGGCAGGCATGCTAACCACTTTGCCACTGTGCCAAACGGGATTAAATTTGATTTGATTTGATTGAATATAAACTCCTCCTCTACACCCATCCGTGCCTGCTCGGTGATGCCTCCACTTACCTCACAGAACTTCTCACACCACACACCACCTCCAGAACCCGGTCTGGCCAAATGCACCGTCTACGTGCTCCTAGGACAAAACTAAAAACCATGGGTGACAGGGCCTCGAGGCAGCTGCTCCCAGTCTGTGGAATGCCCTGCCTGACCACCTCAGTGTCCACAGACAGTGGATACTTTTAAAAAAGGACTAAAAACCTTCCTTTTTAAAAAAGCGTATTCGAACTTAACTTAATCTCTGTCCATATAATTATTTTTATAGTTGTTATACTCTGTGTCTTGCATTTTAACTTTTTATTCATTTTATGCTGATTAATTTTTATGTTGCACTTTGAGGTTTCGTTTAAAACAAAAAAAAAAAGCCAAAATTGATGCTGCATACCCCTCTAGCACTGGGTAGTTGCGTCCCTGCTCATCTATTCTAGGTTGTGAAGATTTCAGTTTTAATTAATCAAATGATTTTCAATAAGTCTAACAGCACCATATAAGTAGGTAAAGTAGGTCCTTGGCTGAAGTATCTGTACGACAGTGATCCAGTGGCTGGATTATTAAGCGTTAATGGTTAACTGTTCTGAAAAATCAGCTTGTCGGTGGCGCCATCTCCTGGGTGTTAAGCTAACATGCAGTGCAGTTAGAACATTATCTACTAGTGTACATACTGTAGGCCTCCTACGAACTTGCTTTATAGATTTCCATGTGAAAATTTATTCAATGGATAATAATTACAGAAAATACTTAAATAGCTTTAGGTAATCAAAGGGAAAACCACAGTGACAAAAGTTGGTGTAGCACAACAGTGAAAAAACAAGAACCACACACCTAAACAAATCCTCATCTCTTTGCAGATCTCATATTATTACATAATTATTTTAAATTAGAAAGATCCTCCAGATTTTTTTATTAGTAAACAAAAAGCGTTCCAAAAATTTTAACTTTTAACACTGTGCTTTTGTAGGTTTATGCAACAACAATAATATTTTGCCGACTGCATTTCTTCATACATGTTGATTTGGATGTACTGCTTAAAAAAAAGGTTTATTTTTGTTTATTTTTACATGTGTGCATTGTAGAACATGGTCTTTTGTGAACGCGCAAAACAAGGGCTAAGGGGTAGGGGGTAAGTTAGAGAACTGGAACTGGGCTGTGTCAATACTCATTTGAACCACACTTCCTTTTACTTGTGGCTTTTTATTGCCTCAGATGCAGTTATCAGCTCATCTTCAGCTCTCATTGTGTTCCTTATCTTTCCCCTCAGACAGCAGCTCTGCTCTCAAATTACTTAATATGACGCTCCTTTTGCCGTGTAAGCAGCATATTACAAGATTACAACACACACACATTCACTGAGGCGGGAAACTGCGGAATAATGAGAGGAGTAAATGAGCCTCTGGTTTACAGTAAACACAAGTGTCCTGTTGGCTTTAGATCAAAGTCATGAAGGATTACATAGTACAATCTTGTTTCCTAGAATTATTTTGCAGTTTAAGGCTTATCATCTGCCAATGTTTTAGTAGATATAATAATAATAATAATAATAATAATAATAATAATAGTGCTTTCCATAGGCAGAAGACTTCAATAACAGCATGCAATAAATAACAATACAAACAATGCAGATAATAAAACCACAATTACGATAAGAGCCAGGGAGAGATGGCAGATATCAAATCAATGGAGATCTACTGATACAACCTAAACTCCCTCACCTAAACATCCATTATGAATATGCCTATATAAACACAAGGGAATCGAACCACCAACCTTCTGGTTATAGGACGACCGCTCTACCACTGAGCCACTGCGCCCCAGTTTAATGCAGTACAGACAAGTTGCTGACTGTTGCTAATTTTTCATCGGTTCATCACAAAAACAATGTGGAATCTATTTAAAAAACATTTCAGTTTAATGTTTTTACTTTTGCTTCTGGTTTTGGCTTGAAAGAGAATTATCTATTGTTGAACTGCTCCCAAAGCGTAACACAAAGACCCCTAGCCCCGGACCCCTTTTACTCCTTTTGGTAATGGAAACGCGCCAGAACCGATTGGACCCTGGTTCCACCTGTGTGGTCCACTTTTGAAAAGGTGGAGCTCAACACTGCAGTCTGTTAATTGGAAGATAGAAAATCCTCACTCGAGGAAATAAGAAGTGAAATGAAAAACAGAAAACAGAAATGATTTATCAAAGAACTATACCTTGTTCTTATGATATTTATATTCCATGAACAATCATGTTAAAAGTTGTACTTAAAAACAAAACTCTGGGTTACACTTCCCAAAGTGAACAGTACTAACCCAACCTGTACCATGTGCCCATACACCTGTGAAAGGGACTGGGTTTCATGTGGCACTGTTGTGTGAATGTCTGACACAGCTCACAACAACAACCGACACCTCTGACAGTCTGACAGGCCACAGAAAACATTATCCTGGTCTCATTGTCCCGGCGGGGCTGTGTCAAAGCGTGTCATGTTCCAGGGCTGGAAACAACTAATGGAAAGACACGTTAGGTGTGAGGTGGAAACTGAGGCCCCTGAGACACACACACAGATCTCTGAATCACACAACAACATTAGAGCCATTCTTCTGGAAGTGTTACTGCCTCCACCATGAATAAGTAATGCACTGCTCAGACTTGAGCCAGAGCTGCAGGTCACCAGACCTGCTCTTACAATAAAAGGAGGCTAACATACTTCAGTTGAAGCAGTTTATTGAAGTTCATGTAAAAATAAAGCAAAATGACCTATTCACTCCCAGACTTTATGTTTTGTTATATATTATATGTTCTTCCTTTCATATACCGTAGGTGCATGGTAATTTGTGAAAATATTAGCTCCAACCTAAGAGCTACAGGTCAGCCCAAGTAGAACCTGTTCAATTAATCAACTTTATTTCTAAAGGACATTTAGAACAACATAAGTTGACCAACTGTAAAAGTTAGAGCTATTATATTCTGTGTATTATTTTCCAATTCAAATTCACTGGCTGCTCTCGGTTGTTGTTGTTGCCCAATGCAAGGGATGGTCGATGTTGCTCAGTATAGCATCTGTCCTTGTGTGTCTGTTGCTCCCCCACTTTGGGGTCTCCCCTACGTTCCCACGTTTCCAAGATGTTTTTTTGTCTGTGTTCATCTGGAAGCAGAATTAGACAAAAACTACTGCTTCGTTTTACAGGTTAAGGAAGGGTTAGGGAACATAGGGCTGTTGGGATATAGGAGGTTTTTACCAGTAACTCTCAAACAATAGAAGCAGAGCTACAGCAGAAGGGAAGAGTTCAGTGAAGGAGAGAATTTTGCTTAGGGCCCCTGCAAGGCTAGATGGCTCTTCTGGAAGAGTGACAGCAACAACCAGAAATAAGTACTTCAGTTTCAGCAAGTACAGTACATATCCTTTATCAACTTTATTGTCAATGTTACTGTCAATGGTTTGAACACAATGCAGATGTAATTTGATTGAGAATGTGATTACTTAACTGTATTTATACCATTTTTTAAGAAATACATAAACAGCGATGGATTTCTAGCCCTAAGAGAACTAAATAGGGACTGTACAGAAACGTACTAATAACATGACCAGGTGGACTCTGAGTGCGTTTGCATTGTCCTTGTGTTTGCGCTGCTGTAGCAGATCCATGTTGGTGGATACAGATTAAATATCAGCCGAACTGTAAACAGGGTGTGATGCCGGACAACAAGAGAACTGGCTGAGCCACATTCTTCCATCAACATCATATCATATATACAGTATATGTCACAGAATCTTCAAAAGATTTCAGATGTATTTTTTCTTTGGGGTTGTATGTTTTAAGTACGATTCATGGAAAATGGTCATTCTTGCTGTTTGCACAAATGTATTGATGTAAAAGAGAGCAGTAACAAATGAACCCAGTTGTACAGGTGTGTGTTGAATTAAATGGGAGAAAGAAAAGATCAGGACACAGACAAAAACAAAAACACAACCTCTGTTGTAAAAAAAAAAGTTTTTAGCATATTTTAGTTTTCAAAGCTTGGCCTTCTAAAAGGACAAAGTGGTGGGATGGCAACATCCAACACGGCAAATGTTATGGATTTGAAATGATTAACCTGTGGATAAGACTAGGAACACAGGCAGCAGGATGTCTGAGACTCCATGATCTGTGTCAAAGCCTGATTTTCATCTCATTACATTAAAAAAATATAATAATATTGCTCTGTTCATTATGAGACAGTTGTACGTGAGCACAGCGAGGTCTATCATACTGGGCACAGTCGGACAAACCATTTACTCTCCGCTTTATTTTATATTACAATATTTAGTCACAATATTAAAAACTGGACAAACTTAGTGTCTTCGGAGACACATCTTTGCACAGCTGTAACTGCTGTAAGAGTGTGAACAAAAGTCGGTACTGTTTACAATACAGGACAGTAGCATAACGGACACAAACAGGGGAGTGACAGTGTCAATTTAAATCAGCTTTTATCTCCATTTTAGAAGAAATGTGTATTTGGTTCATAAAAATGCACAGCACCCAGATACACACACAAGTTACAGAAAATGAATAAATAGATAACTGATAGAAGATAATAAAAGCACTGGTTTAAACACAACTGTTTTATGTTTGCTAATTTAATAAATTTGGCACAAATTACCCTTTCACTAAAAGTGTCCTAGAGCAGCACCTAGAATTATGGATACAGAGGTGGATGTTACATACAGTGTATATGTGTATATATTATCAATTCTTGCTTATAACACCTATAACACAGACTGTAGTGTAATAATTTGTGGAGAAGACTTGTGTCCTGAGGTGCCATAAAAGAACCAGGCTGAAAAACAGAATCAAAAACCCACACAAGACTAAGAATTCCCATGCTCATTGGATCAAAGGCAGCCATACATAAGACAGTGTGACTGCCCCCACAAAGCTCACAAAGAAAAGGAGCAACATGACGGGTCCATAATGTTCTGCTTCACTTGTCATGCCTACCTGTGGAGCGCTCTGCCTTTTATGGAGTCACATGACACTACATGTGCCATATTTTCAGTTTACTTTAGAGAGCATTTCTTCCAGTTGTATCTGCAAATTTCCTTACTACCAGAGCTTCCACAGGGCCAGGCTGAGGAACATGAGCAAAGGCCCTGAGAAGACCAGGAAGTCCCAGTAGGTGAGAGAAGATGCCCACCAGGAACATGAGGAGACCGATTACATCCAGGATAACAACCACCACCATGAACAGCAGGCAGCTGCTCCATGTCATCTCTCTAAATATTACCTGCCCGAGTGCCCGTCTAATAAAAAAATCTTTTAGTGTGAACAAAGCAGAAGATGCACAATCTGGCGTCAGTGACCAGTGTGAACAGGATTGGACTGCCACATCAGGCTGCAGATGTGTTGCTAAAAGACCAATAAAGGACTATTCTGTCCAGCAGAACAAAAAATGGACTAATTGTGTCACTGCTTTTACCCAGGTTCATTGCAGAGTGAACTCTGAAGATTTACTATAACTGTGGTTGTAGGTCTGTGTGGGCTGAGTTTGGTGTTACATTATTACGGTAAGCTACAGAATATTCCAAGAGACGTTTTGAGTCAGTTAACGTCACACATAAATGTGTTGTATCTATTTATGTGTGTTCATCTTAGCCCTGGAGATTATCTTCTGTCCATTACAACTTGTTTTTTTTTTGTTAATAAACGATAAATACCACGTCTCACAAAACATTTTACATCCATCTTTTACATCATTTTAAAGGCTTAACATTCATCTGACTGTGTCCGACTCTCACAGAAACACTCTCAGTCTCCACTTAAGTACATTTTATTAAAATCTAAGCAAAATAACTTACATCTGTGGCAACATAGAACATAAAAAATAAGATTTTACTATGTACAAGTTAAAGACGTATTCTTCCTCTGTGCACAGCCCCAAAACTGAGGTTTTCCCTGATAAAGAAAAGTCTCAATAAAAATAGATTAAAAGTGACTCGAGTTGATCTTCAGTCTGAAGAGTGTAAACGCAGCACAAGGATCCCTTAGAACAGACATGTGGACATCACCTGAAAGAGAAGAAGGAATTAGTTAACATGGGATAATATGCTAATAATGTATGTGCTGCCTTTACAGTTAAAGCAGTCCTTCTCAAAGTGTGTGGCAGGCCTGTTCGGGGGGGTGGGGGTGGGTGTCGGAAAACCAGCTAGAGCCGTTTACTGGTGCTGCAACACAGACTCTTTTCAAGTGACACCAAACATACCGTGCTTCCATGGTGACTGTCATGCTCCTGGCAGAGAGAGTGACTATGACATGAAGAAATACACTGCAGGAGTAAATCTAAAAGCAAGCGAAGAAAATACTAATCCAGATGGTGAAAACAGCACGCATATACTGTACGTAAAACACTGAACAAGCAGGGTATCCACGGCAGGACGCCACTGCTTACTAAAAAGAACATTGCTGCACGCCTAAAGTTTGAAAAGAGCACGTTAACACTCCACAGTGTTATTGGAAAAATGTTTAGTGGACAGATGAAACTAACAATGAATTATTTAGAAAAAACACAGAGCACTACATCTGGCGTAGAAAGAGCATGGCATATCATCATGAAAACATCATCCCAACTGTAAACTATGGAGACGGTAACATCATGATGTGGGCCTGCTTTGCTGCATCAGGGCCTGACCAGCTTCAAACATTGACCTTTTGGCGTGTCCAAGTCAGAGCCCAGACCTCAACCCAATAGAGATGCTTTGGATTGACTTAAGAGGCCAAACACATGAGACGTCCAAAGAATATGACAGAGCTAAAGCCATTCTGCAGGGTTCAATTCTAAGGATTCACTTACTTTTTCCACTGCCATTTTGAATGTTGTTTGAGTGTGTTCAATAAAGACAATTATTTTTAGACACATTATGTTTGTCAATACACTTGACTTAGATCAAGATCAGAGCACAGAGTACTTTTACAAAGGTGGCTACCAGGCCCGGATTGGCTAATCGGGAGCACCGGGAAAATTCCCGTGGGCGATGCTTGTTTGGCCGCTAGGGCCGTTGTTGTCATGGGACTGGGTTGAATTTTTTTTTTTTTTTACCGCAGCTGCACTCTTTTTATTTATTATTTTACCGCAGTTCCACTCTTTTATTTAATATTTTCTCGCAGAGTGCAGCCTGCAAGACAATGATGACGTTTTGACCCCCTGGCCCCGCCCCCTGACACGGCCCCTTGCAAGTTGCTCAAAATAAAAAAAAAAGTCGCATAAAAAAATTGATAACAGAAAGCGCAAGGCGGCGCTGAAAAGGCCAGAATCTAAAAAAAAAAAAAAAAAAAAAAGCTTTGGAAATGTTCAAAGCTGAGCACATATTTTCTCAACAAAACAAACGAAGACGACGAGGCGGGTAAGTAACGTTAAGGTAGTTAGGAACAACGTCGTATGTAAACCACCGTTCATGTATCAAAGTTTTTCTTGTAGCTCTTCAGCAGCAGCCGCCTCTAGTACCATTTGCTGCCAACAAGCTCCAGTCATGAGCCCAACACACCAGAATGGGCAGGTAGGATTGTCATTCAGAAGAAATAATAGTAATGAAGAGCCCTGCTCAATGAAAATAATTTTCTTACTTGTTTCCAGTTCAAATATCTAAATATTCTTGATTCAAGATACATTTAGAAGTTAAATGGCATGAGAAATTAACTTATGATTTTTGTTTTTTGTTGCTTAAAAGCTAAAACTAAAACAATTATTTTTCTTACCCCATTGGCAGATAATGTAACTTGTTTTAAGCAAAGAAATTACTCAATTTTAAAGTGTTTATTCATACTTGTTCACTAAATCTTGATGTAAGTTTTTTTTTAAAGATATTTGGACTGTAAACAAAAATACTGTAGAAAACAATGTGCCTATTGCAGACTTATATTCTTAGGTTTTAATTTTATTATTTTAATATAGTCAGTTGGGAACTAAAGTGGGCCGGTCTAAGGCATGAAACTCCAGGGCTGAAAATGAGTCCCAATCCAGCCCTGGTGGCTACCATAAAGAACGCGGCATAGTTAGCGTCCTAAAAAGTGCCATTCAAAATCACTGTCTGCAGAAAAAAAAACACATACGATCACTGAAGAGCTCATAATCCCCGCAGCCATTGATATGGTGTCGCCTCTGATCGACAAGAGAGGTGCTCTAAAAATCCATTCCCAAGTCTAATGACACTATTGGCAGGTTCATACTGTACATGACATATCAAATGACGCTACTATAAGAATTTTTTGAAGCTTGCCGTTTACAGTGTTTTATTGTTCTGTCACTTTAATGTAGTTTTAAAGCAAATTCTTAATTTAGTGACACAATTAAAGTTAGTTTAATTAAAGAGTTATGTTATCTTAACGTGCGAGTACTCACCCATTTGTGTGTGTATTTGCATATCTTTGACGTTTCTGCTCTATTCTCTGCACTAGTCTGCAGTTTGCAGTGGAAAAGAGTTAAAAAAGGGACTCATACTCCTGCTAAATGTTGTTTCTTACACTTTGAGAACATTTATCTATAAGCAATTAGAGCACTGAAACGTTAATAAGAAGATGTAATGTGATGTGTAAGTTTATTGGTGAAAGCACATTGTGCATCAATTATGCTAGAAGCAGAGTGGATTTGTGTGTAAGAGAAGGAAGTGTATAGTTATTGACTTTGTTTTTCTGTGTATTTCAGTTTTACAAAAATCATAAGTCTATTAAATGGAAGACTGTAACATTATCGCAAAATACATTTTTGCAACACAGATAATATGTTTGATACGGTTGAAATACATTGTGATGCCCTAATTGTTAGTGTAAGTTCATTTGTTCTCACACATTGGGAACTGAACATTTGAAAAAAAACAGACAAACTAGCGTCACAACTCTACTTATAATGGAACACAACACCACCCACCTATACCTGAAACACCCCTGTAATTTAGCAATGACAAGTCATAGAAGTCTGTGGAGGTTCTCAGTCATCCAGGTCATCTAGAAGAACCGGTTAAAGCAAAAGCATCTGGACTCTGAAATGCTCCAGATGCTTTTGCTTTAACCTTTTCAAGTCATAGAAGGGATTCATGTGATGAACAAAAAACAAAAAACTTAATGCGTTAATGCAAATTAATAACGCCACTATTTTTTTTCAATGCTAGTTAAAAAAAAAAAAACAATTTGCCCCTTATGAATTTTTATTCATTCTGGCTCTCTCTCGACAAAACCAAAGTTATTTGCATTTACTGTCAATTTGAACGGAGTTACCACCAGAGCACCTCCAGTCTGAAATATCAGCTGTGGCTAAACACAGCGCTAATATACTCAGCTCTGGAAAAAATTAAGAGACCACTGCATTGTTCCTAGCAGTCAGCATCTCTACAAGTTTGGAAGCCATTCCATTCCAATGTCTGTTGAATCCCAACACAGGCACATCTCAGATGAGGTGATCACCTGGACCAAATCTTATTTATTAAGGAAAAGTATTTAAAAAAAACACTTCTGTGGTCATCACTATCCTCTTGCAAATAAATGCTCTAAATTACAATATTTTTATTTGGAATTTGGGAAAAATGTTGTCAGTAGTTCATAGAATAAAACAAAAATGTTAATTTTACCCAAACACATACCTATAAATAGTAAAACCAGAGAAACTGATCGTTTTGAAGTGGTCTCTTAATTTTTTCTAGAGCACAAACGCCAGGACAGCTCAACCACAAACAAACTCTAAAGCTAAAGCTAAATGAATAGCTACTGCACATTTTATCTTTCAGTTTAAAAGTTTGACACTACATTGTGTTACTTGAAATGTCACTTTTAATAAATTATGTCCATCTGTTTTGCTCTTTGGGCATAACATTTTATGATCTCAGCACATTTTTATTCAGAATGAAAGCTTTTCAGGATAGTGTTACAAAAATAAACTATTTATCTAAAACAGTAAATTTCTGTAAAAATGGCAAAATATGCTTTTAAAAGTAATTTTATCACATCAAATAAAATGTCAGATTAATTTGCAATTAATTGCGGGTTAACTACACACGTGGACAAAATTGTTGGTACCCTTCGGTCAATGAAAGAAAAACTCACAATGGTCACAGAAAAAACTTTATTCTGACAAAAGTTATAATAAATAAAAAATTCTATGAATGTTAACCAATGAAAGTCAGACATTGCTTTTCAACCATGCTTCAACGGAATTATTTTAAAAAATAAACTCATGGAACAGGCCTAGACAAAATTGTTGGTACCCCTAACTTAATATTTTGTTGCACAACCTTTTGAGGCTATCACTGCAATCAGACGATTCCTGTAACTGTCAATGAGACTTCTGCACCTCTCAGCAGGTATTTTGGCCCACTCCTCATGAGCAAACTGCTCCAGTTGGTTCCGGTTTGAAGGGTGTCTTTTCCAGACGGCATGTTTCAGCTCCTTCCAAAGATGCTCAATAGGATTGAGGTCAGGGCTCATAGAAGGCCACTTTAGAATAGTCCAATGTTTTCCTCTTAACCATTCTTGGGTGTTTTTAGCTGTGTTTTGGGTCATTGTCCTGTTGCAAGACCCATGACCTGCGACTGAGACCAAGCTGTCTCCTCCATGTTTGACAGTAGGGACAGTGTTCTTTTCTTGATATGCTTCATTTTTCCGTCTGTGAACATAGAGCTGATGTGCCTTGGCAAAAAGTTCCATTTTTGTCTCATCTGTCCATAGGACATTCTCCCAGAAGCTTTGTGGCTTGTCAACATGTAGTTTGGCATATTCCAGTCTAGCTTTTTTATGATTTGTTTTCAACAATGGTGTCCTCCTTGGTCGTCTCCCATGTAGTCCACTTTGGCTCAAACAACAACGGATGGTGCAATCTGACACTGATGTTCCTTGAGCATGGAGTTCACCTTGAATCTCTTTAGAAGTCTTTCTGGGCTCTTTTGTTACCATTCGGATTATCCGTCTCTTTGATTTGTCATCAATTTTCCTCCTGTAGCCACGTCCAGGGAGGTTGGCTACAGTCCCATGGATCTTAAATTTCTGAATAATATGTGCAAATGTAGTCATAGGAACATCTAGCTGCTTTGACATGGTCTTATAGCCTTTACCTTTATCATGCTTGTCTATAATTTTCTTTCTATTCTCCTGACAAACTCTTTCCTTCGCTTCCTCTGGTCCATGTTGAGTGTGGTACACACCACATGGGTATGGGATTTTTTCTTACCGCGGTGATGAAGCAACAAGAATCGCGATTTGGCAGTTAACCGACTTTTACTTAAGTAAGATGTTGATGTAGTAATTATACTTTTACTTAAGTATATATTTTGCAGGGTAGTTGTACTTTTACTTAAGTACTAAACTTAAGTACTTCCTCCACCACTGCTCCTCACTCACTGATATCAGAAACACCGCTCCAGCTTCGAGCTGAGGAAATTTGCGGCTAACTGCTAAAGTAGTGATCCATCTGTATGAAGCTGGTTGTTAACCGTGTGAGTTCTGAACACTGCACTATGCTTATTTAAACCTTTTCGTCTCTACACATATGAGGCTACATATTTCTCATGTCTCATGCGTATATACATATACACTATATATATATATATATATATATATATATATATATATATATATATATATATATATATATATATATATATATATATATATATATATATATATATGCATATGCATATATATACATACATATATATATACATACATATATATACATACATATATACATACATACATATATATATATACATACATATACACATACATACATATACACATACACACACACACACATACAATATTATATATATATATTATATATATATCATATCTATAAATCTATATCTATATCTATGTATATAAAAGATAATGAACAGGACCGGTGACAAAGGGCACCCCTGCCGGAGTCCAACATGCACTGGGAACAGGTCTGACTTACTGCTGGCAATGCAAACCAAGCTCCTGCTCCGGTCGTACAGGGACCGGACAGCCCTTAGCAAAGGGCCCCGGACCCCATACTCCCAGAGCACCCCCACACAAAGGACACAGTCGAATGCCTTCTCCAGATCCACTAAACACATGTGGACTGATTGGGCAAACGCCGAGAAACCCTCCAGCACCCTGGAGAGGTTATAGAGCTGGTCCAGTGTTCCACGAACGGGACAAAAAACGCATTGTTCCTCCTAAATCCAAGGTTCAACTGGCCTTACCAGTACCCTGGCATAGACTTTCCCGGGGAGGCTGAGGAGTGTGATCCCTCTGTAGTTGGAACACACCCTCCGGTCCCCTTTCTTGAAAAGAGGGACCACCACCTCGGGTCTGCCAGTCCAGAGGTACTGTCCCCGACCGCCACGTGATGTTGCGTGTCAACCAAGACAGCCCTACAACATCCAGAGACTTGAGGTACACAGGGCGTATCTCATCCACCCCCGGTGCCTTGCCACCGAGGAGCTTCCCAACTACCTCAGTGACTTCGGCCTGGGTGATGGACGAGTCCACCTCCGAGCCCTCGGCCTCTGCTTCCTCAGTGGAAGATGTGTCGGTGGGGTTGAGGAGATCCTCGAAGTATTCCTTCCACCGTTCAACACTGTCCCCAGTTGAAGTCAGCAGATTCCCACCTCCACTTAAACAGTGTTGGCAGGGCACTGCTTCCCCCTCCTGAGGCGCCGGACGGTTTGCCAGAATTTCTTCGAGCCCGATCGATAGTCCTTTTCCATGGCCTCACCAAACTCCTCCCAGACCCGAGTTTTAGCCTCCACGACCACCCGGGCTGCAATCCGCTTGGCCTGCCGGTAAATATCAGCTGCTTCAGGAGTCCCATGAGCCATCCAGGCTCGGTAGATCTCCTTCTTCAGCTTGACGGCATCCCTTACTTCAGGTGTCCACCACCGGGTTCGGGTGTTGCCGCCACAACAGGCACCGGAGACTTTACGGCCACAGCTTCGAGTGGCCGCATCGACATTGGAGGTGGAGAACATGGTCCACTCGGACTCAATGTCTCCAACCTCCCTCGGGATCTAGTCGAAGCTCTGCCGGAGGTGTGAGTTAAAGATCTTTCTGACAGGGGGCTCTGCCAAACGTTCCCAACAGACCCTCACAGTACGTTTGGGCCTGCCGAGTCTGTCCAGCTTTCTCCCCCGCCATCGGAACCAATTCACCACCAGGTGGTGATCAGTTGACAGCTCCGCCCCTCTCTTCACCTGAGTGTCCAAGACATACGGCCGGAGGTCAGATGAAACAACAACAAAGTCGATCATCGATCTCCGGCCTAGGGTGTCCTGGTGCCACGTGCACTGATGGACACCCTTATGCTTGAACATGGTGTTCGTTATGGACAAACTGTTGCTAGCACAGAAGTCCAATAACAGAACACCGCTCGAGTTCAGATCCGGGGGGCCGTTCCTCCCAATCACGCCCTTCCAGGTGTCACTGTCGCTGCCCACGTGAGCGTTGAAGTCCCCCAGTAGAACGACGGAGTACCCCGGATGGAGCACTTTCCAGCACCCCTCCCAGAGACTCCAAGAAGGCCGGGTACTCTGCACTGCTATTTGGCCCGTAAACACAAACAACAGTGAGAGACCTATCCCCAACCCGGAGGCGCAGGGAAGCAACCCTCTCGTTCACCGGGGTGAACTCCAACATGGCAGCTGAGCTGGGGGCTATGAGCAAGCCCACACCAGCCCGCCGCCTCTCACCGCAGGCAACTCCAGAGTAGTGGAGAGTCCAGCCTCTCTCGAGGATTTGGGTTCCAGAGCCCAAGCTGTGCATGGAGGTGAGCCCGACTATCTCTAGTTGGTGGTCTCAACCTCCCTCACGAGCTCAGGTTCCTTCCCCGCCAGCGAGGTGACATTCCATGTCCCTAGCGCCAGATTCCGTGTCCGGGGATTGGGTCGTCGAGGCCTTTGACTGCCACCCAATCCACTTTGCACCGGCCCCTTACGGTTCCTCCCGCAGGTGGTGGGCCCACAGGAGGTAAAACCAAATCAAGCTGTGTTTATTTGAGTTAATTTTAACAAGATGTAGAGAATTGTCCTGTTGAAATGTGGTGTATGAATTTCCTCATTCACAATGTAATGCCTGCTAATGGCTGTAGAGCTGTCCAACTGTCAAACAGCACCTAAAGGCTCGTCTCTGTAATTAGTGGTGCAGGATAAAAGCACAAACACATCTCCAACAGACAGGGCCTGGAATGTTTTTTGAACATGTAAATAACATTAACCTTTTCATGCAGAAAATAATGAGTGAATTATAAAAATGCTCTGATTTCTGTCACCAGGGTGTGTTATGTTAATCCCCATAAGCAGAGACACATGTAAAGGAATACTTGAGCAGTATTTGAGTCATGTAAACACACTCCACTTCAGCCTGAGGACAAAACATACAGTTTCAACGCATTACACAAGTGCTGACAGTGTGCACACATGGCGGTGGTTTGAGGTGTGGAACCTTCAGACTTTATCAATCCACCAGGGTGCGGGAAATTACACAGGGTGTGTGTAACTACAGATTGCAGACTAAATTCAGATTCAAATGGACAAAAGATCTTGCAACAAACATTACAAAATGAGACTCCACCAAAAGCAAACAATTCTATGTGATTGGCTCTGTGATCTGTGTTTGGATCTTGTGGAAGAACTAGAACTGTGGCGCAGGTATCACCTCTCTTTGATGATAAACAAAAGTCTCTCCTTTTTACTGCAGTGCTACTCTGTTATACTTAATGACAAAACTTATGTTCGGATCCTTGAAAAAGCTGAGGCCGCTCCAAATATGACATGTTGACTGTATAACCAATCAAGCATAACATTATGACGTAATGTGCTGCCAAAACAGCCCTGATCCATCAAGGCTCGGACTCCACTAGACCCTGAAGGTGTGCTGTGGGATCTGGCACCAAGATGTCAGCAGCAGATCCTTTAGGTCCTGTCAGTTAAGGTGGGGCCTCCATGGACTGGACTCGTTTGTCCAGCTCGTCCCACAGATGCTTCAACAGCTCAAACTCAGACCGCCTTCTTCCATTGCTCCGTGGTTCTGTTATGATGCTCCTGCCCATTGTTGGGGCTTTCAGCGGTGCACAGGGCATGGGTACCCTGACTGTTCTGAGGCTCTGCAGCCACATGCACAACAAATTGTGCTGCGCTGTGTTCTCTGACACTCTTCTCTCAGAACCAACATTAACTTCTTCAGCAGTTTGAGCAACAGTAGCTTGTCTGTTGGACTGGACCTTGTTGGCCTCTTGCATGGTTGGCCTCTTGCATCAGTGAGCCTTGTGCCCATAACCCTTACCCTGGTTCACCACTGTTCCTGTTGATAGACTGCAGACGAGGAACACCCGAAAAGAGCTCAAGTTTTCAACATCCTCTGATCCAGTTGTCTAGCCCTCACAATTTGGCCCTTGTCAAACTTGCTCAAACCCCTCAGCTGCCCATTTTTTCTGTTGCTAACACATCAACTTTGAGGACAACATGTTCAGCTGCTGCCTAACGTATCCTTTTCACTAAAAGGTGCCATGATGAAGACAGAATCAGTGTTAGTCACCTCACCAGTGTCAATGTTATCAATGATCTGATCGGTGTATATACTGAACAGGGATAGACAGCCCTAAACAAGGTTCCTGTGGGGATAAATATTTTGCTGATGTATCTAAAATGTCTAGTGTGGTTTCTACAGAAGCGGCTTTCCAGTACTAAAAGGGGACCTGAAGCATTCCCCTAAAGAACAGTATACTATTTTGAGGACAGTTTGACTATTGATAATCATTACTCGAGAAAACCAGAAGTAAAAAGAAAAACATTAAAAATAAAGAAAAATTCCTTTCAATGCGTTTCTTGTTTTCATGTTACACAAAGTTGTGCACAAAGTTCAAAGCTTCTGCACCCATCAAGCCTCATCAGATTTCCACAAAACATCAGACTTACTGACATATGTCATCTAAAACAAAAGCCTGCTAGAATGGCTTTGTTTACACAGGTGTAATCCCAGGGCAAGACATTATGTCACTTAGATCGGAGTTCTTTTCATTCTAAACTGTCAAGATGAAACACTACACTACAATAAAAATGAAACAAAATAAATCTTGATGCCAATTTTTTTTTTTTCTTTTCTAAGAGCTCCTTCTTCACCACGACATAACGGTACATCGACTGCATTACTGCAGAAGCTGCACCGATCCATCTGTCAATCTCCCGCTCCCTCCTCCACTCACTCGTGAACAAGACCCCAAGATACTTGAACTCCTCCACTTGAGGCAGGGGGCAAAACGTCTTTTCCAGCTGAGAACCAATGTCTCAGACATAGAGGTACTGATTCTCATCCCAGCCGCTTCACACTCAGCTGCAAACCGTCCAAGTGCACACTGAAGGTCCTGGTGGTCCTTGAGGTCCTTGATAAAGCCGAAAAAACAACATCATCAGACTTGCCAACCCGATGAAATTATTTTGAGTACCACATCGGTGTTGCACCCATTTGCTTTGCAAACTTCCTAATCCCAATCATAAGAGGTTTTTGAAACAAACATTCCTTGGTAGACTTTAATACTTGACAATTAAAATAAAATCAAAATTATTTTGGTTCAAATAAAACACATAAAAATGAGATTAAATCTCATGTGGGTTCTTGATTTTATTCTGACCTAATGATATACTTATATGATATACTCATAACTTATACAAGCACGTATCACATTGGCTTTATAACACAATGTAGCCTACCTGTGAAAAAGTCTAGGGCTTTGTAACTGAGAATGTGCTGTATTAATTAGCCTACCTGAAGTATCCTGTTCTCTCTTTAAACTCATCACTATATAAGAGAGCTGAGTGATTAATGCTTTAGTACCAAAGGACACTAAAAGTTATTAAAATGTGTCAGGAATATTCTATTTCTAGAAATCCTGCATATTAGGTATTTAATGTTACAAATAGTAATTGTAATAATTCAAGTATTATGAGCATTGACTATTATACAGTAGTCTACAGTAAAAATATCCAAGTACTATGGGCTCTATTTATTGGGAATAATTAAAACACAAAGGCTGGCTGCTAATCAAGTCTCATTTACAAAAACAGACCTCAGCCTCTGTAGAGATCTATTTTAAAAGATACAGACGTGGACAAAAATGTTGGTACCCTTCGGTCAATGAAAGAAAAACTCACAATGGTCACAGAAAAAACTTTATTCTGACAAAAGTAATAATAAATAAAAATTCTATGAATGTTAACCAATGAAAGTCAGACATTTAAAAAAATAAACTCATGGAACAAGCCTAGACATAATTGATGGTACCACTAGAAAAGACTGTGAATAATGTGACCAAATGGACATGTTAATTCAAGGTGTGTGCACTAATTAGCATCACAGGTGTGTACAATCTTGTAATCAGTCAGTGGGCCTATTTATAGGGCTTCAGGTAGTCACTGTGTTGTCTGGTGACATGGTGTGTACCACACTCAACATGGACCAGAGGAAGAGAAGGAAAGAGTTGTCGCAGGAGAATAGAAAGAAAATTATAGACAAGCATGATAAAGGTAAAGGCTATAAGACCATCTCCAAGCAGCTAGATGCTCCTGTGACTACAGTTGCACATATTATTCAGAAATTTAAGATCCACGGGACTGTAGCCAACCTCCCTGGACGTGGCCGCAGGAGGAAAATTGATGACAAATCAAAGAGACGGATAATCCGAATGGTAACAAAAGAGCCCAGAAAGACTTCTAAAGAGATCCAAGGTGAACTCCATGCTCAAGAAACATCAGTGTTATTAGATTTGTTTATTTCTTTAGGACAGCGTACAGTCTACATTAAGCCGGAGCAGAGATGCTTGTACCAGATTATAGCTGTAATGTAGACATTCTCCATTACTATAGTGCATATAGGGGTATGTATGTATGGTATTTGTTTTTAACAAAACACACACACATAATGAGGATGTAATGGTTTATTGAAGTGGTTGTAGGGGCAGTGACCAGCCATGCTTACCTGGGTTCAGAGGCAAAATGGAAGCTGAAAGCCTTTGCCTCCATTTTGAATGGGTGGAAGGAACCATTGATTAATTGGAGGGGTATTTGGCTTTGGGTTATATTGGGCATTTGTTGTTGTTCGTAATGAGTTGCTTATTGGTTGTTTTAGTTGGGGTTTTGTGCATACTTTAAAGCTGTCTTTTGTTGGGGTTTAATGATGTTTACACTGTAAATATGTATAGTTACTTTATGGTGTTTCCTTAAGTTGGTTTAGTCCTTCTTTGTGTTTGGTATTTAAGTCAGGGTGTTTGCATTTGCTGGTTGTTGTGTGTGTGGGCAGAGAAATAAAGATAAAGCCATGTTTTTATAAATCTGAGTCCGCCTCCATCCATATTTGAGTGCCTACGCCGGCCATGTTGACAAGTGGTGCCAGAAGTTTGGAGATTTGAACCGTGACAAAATGGTGAGAGGGGGAAAATGTGGACGCAACAGCTGAAGAGGCTGAGCCTTCTACATCAGTAGGAGGAAAAGGGGAGTGCAGCCTAACAAATTGGACGAGATGATGGGCATGCTTAAGTCTCTTGCAGAGTCCCAAGTAACCAGGGACAAGGAGTTGGAGAACAATGCAGTCCGTCAGGAGGAAGATGGACAGAAATGGGCAGCAATTTAAACAAATGCAGGCGCAGGTGAGAGAGCTAGTAGATGAGCGAGGAGAGGAAGAGGACACCTTCAGAGAATATGAAAGGGTGGAGAACCAGAGGAGGGGCCCTCAGGTTATGGCAACCAAATGGGGAGTTGTTCTCAGACAGGGGTAAGGTTTGAGACCCCAAATTACTACCGCTCACACCTGAAGATGATATTGAGCACTTTCTGGCTACTTTTGAGAGGATGGCCCTAGTTTGTCAGTGGCCAAAAAGGGAACTGGCTCTAAGATTAGTTCCTCTGCTCACTGGTAAAGCAAGGACTGCTTATGTGTTAATGGACATGGCTGATACTGGTGAATATGACAAAGTGAAAGAGGCTATTTTGGCTAAATATGAAATAACTGCCGACACATACAGAAGACGGTTCCGGTCCCTGGACGTTCATCAGGGTGAAACCCCAAGAGAACTTTATGTGAGACTGAAAGAGTTATTTTATAAGTGGGCAAAACCTGAGAAGGCCACTATCAAAGATATTGTGGAATTGATGGTGCTGGAGCAGTTCTTGAGGATGGTGAATATAGAGATGGAAGTTTGGATCAGGAGCGAGCTCCAGAAACTGCTGAAGCGGCAGCAAAACTCGCTGAGGTCTTCCTGTCTGCCAGGTCTGGAACCAAGGGGACTACATGCAGCTGGGACAGTCGATCAGCTGAACACAGTAAGCCTGATGGGGGTGAAAGGGGAGGTGGTATTGCTCAAGGCAGGACATTCTCTAATCAAAGACCATTTACATCTGATAAACATGTACCTTACAGAAGATCAGGGCCAAAGCCAGATGTGAGGTGTTATCTGTGTAATCAAATAGGTCACACTCAGTACACCTGTCCAGCAACTAATCAGAGTAAGCCATCATTTTTATGTTCAGTGCCTAGACCGGTGACAGTAACCATGGTTAATACAGCTAAAGAACCAGTGCAGACAACTCATGTTCTAGTGAATAGTCAACGAGAAATAGCCCTCTTAGATACAGGAAGCTTCCAGTCAGTGGATTCTCTAGTTTAGTACCAAGGGAGCTTTGGAATGATACTAAAGCCAAAATATGCTGTGTTCATGGGGATGAAAAGCCCTATCCAATGGCTGACATTTATTTAACTGTGGGTGGTCAGACATTTCTTATGCCGGTAGCCTTAGCACCAAGACTACCCTATGCTGTCATTTTGGGCCTGGATGTTCCAACACTACTTGATTTAGTCACTACTGGTAAAGACAGACCCCAGGACTATGCTACTAAAGAACATAATGTGGTCTTGGAGCATGTGCCCGTGGAGAGGAGTTATACTCTAGTGACTACTAGAGCCCAAAAAGCTAACAATCCCCTGGAGGAGCTGCCATTTTATAATGCAGAAATAAAGGCTTCACCCATTAAAATGCACAAATCTAAAGCACAGAAGAGGAGGGACAAGTTTTGGGTTCATCAAAGTCAGAAGACCTCTCAAATTTGCAGCCCAATGTACTTGAGTTTGATATTCCTGCAGATATAGGTACACTTCAAAGGGCTGATGCAACACTACACCCCTGGTTTGATAAAGTCACTTTGGTAGAGGGTGAACATAGAGGCCGGGTAGATGTACTTGTAGATGCAACATATGTAGTGAGAGATGGAGTTTTGTATCAGTGTAAAGACAAAATTGAGGCCATAGCTCTTCCTGAATCTCTCAGACAGAAGGTGATGGAGCTGGGCCACTCAGTACCCTGGGGGCATCTGGCTTTTCAAAAATCTTTGCACAGAATAGCAAGACACTTTGTATGGCCAGGCATGTACACACAGATACAGCAGTTCTGTATGTCCTGTCACACATGTCAGCTTACATCAAACAAAGGGGTTCCCAGAGCTCAACTTCAACCATTACCTATTATAAACACACCATTCGAAAGGATAGGAATGGATGTAGTTGGCCCTCTGGAAAGGAGTTCTTCTGGTAACCGTTATATACTAGTTATTTCAGACTATGCCACTCGGTACCCTGAAGCCTTCCCCTTAGATCGGTCAAAGCAAGACAAGTTGCTAATTGTCTTTTACAGCTGTTTTCACGAGTAGGCATAGCTAAAGAGGTCCTTACTGATTGTGGAACAAACTTTTATCAAAACTTCTACAGCAGGTCTATCAGTTGTTAGGTGTGAAGGGTATTAAAACCACCCTTACCACCCCCAGACAGATGGGCTGGTGGAGCGTTTTAACCAAACACTGAAGAACATGCTAAGAAAATTTGTCTCAGATTCTGGCTCATTGGGATTTATGGCTACCCTATTTACTTTTGCCTATCGGGAGGTGCCACAAGCTTCAACAGGGTTCTCACCATTTGAACTTTTGTATGGCCGCCAGGTGAGAGGACCATTGGATCTTCTTAAAGAGCACTGGGAAAACCCAAGAGCTACGGGTGAAAATGTGGTCACATATGTTTTGAAAATGAGAGAGAGACTAGACCAAATGACCGAGTTGGCACAGAAAAATTTGGGATTGGCTCAGAAAAGTCAGAAAACTTGGTATGATAGAAAGGCACGTGAGAGAACATTTGTAACAGGACAGTATGTGCTGTTGCTACTCCCTACTTGTGACAGTAAGCTCCTGGCCAGATGGCAGGGCCCTTATCGGGTTACAAAACAACTGGGAAAGGTGACTTATGAAGTGTATATGCCGGATAAAAAGAAGAAACTCCAGGGCTTCCATATTAACTTGTTAAAAGCATATGTGGAACCACAGAACCAGCCGTCGCTCCCGAGTACCGCCGCTGTCCTCCAGAACCAGCCGTCGCTCCCGAGTACCGCCGCTGTCCTCCAGAATCAGCCGTCGCTCCCGAGCACCGCCACTGTCGTCCAGAACCAGCCGTCGCTCCCGAGCACCGCCGCTGTCCACCAGAACCAGCCGTCGCTCCCGAGCACCGCCGCTGTCCTTCAGAACCAGCCGTCGCTCCCGAGCCCCGCCACTGTCGTCCAGAACCAGCCGTCGCTCCCGAGCACTGCCGCTGTCCTTCAGAACCAGCCGTCGCTCCCGAGCCCCGCCACTGTCGTCCAGAACCAGCCGTCGCTCCCGAGCACCGCCGCTGTCCACCAGAACCAGCCGTCGCTCGAGCACCGCCGCTGTCCACCAGAACCAGCCGTCGCTCGAGCAGCCGCCACTGTCCTCAGAACCAGCCGTCGCTCCGAGCACTGCCGCTGTCGTCCAGAACCAGCCGTCGCTCCCGAGCCCGCCACTGTCCTCAGAACCAGCCGTCGCTCGAGCACGCCACTGTCCTCCAGAACCAGCCGTCGCTCCCGAGCACCGCCACTGTCGTCCAGAACCAGCCGTCGCTCCCGAGCACCGCCACTGTCGTCCAGAACCAGCCGTCGCTCCGAGCACCGCCGCTGTCCTTCAGAACCAGCCGTCGCTCGAGCACCGCCACTGTCCTTCAGAACCAGCCGTCGCTCCGAGCACCGCCACTGTCGTCCCAGAACCAGCCGTCGCTCCCGAGCACTGCCGCTGTCCTCAGAACCAGCCGTCGCTCGAGCACCGCCACTGTCGTCCAGAACCAGCCGTCGCTCCCGAGCACCGCCGCTGTCCACCAGAATGAGCCGTCGCTCCCGAGCGCCGCCGCTGTCCTTCAGAACCAGCCGTCGCTCCCGAGCACCGCTGCTGCCGTCCAGAACCAGCCGCGCTCGAGCACCGCCGCTGTCCACCAGCTTTTCGTTCGAGTGGTGGAAGAAGAGGAAGAAGGGGAGCAGTTCTTCCTGTTGGTAGCGTGGAACCAGGGGTAGTAGATCTTTCTCATCTTAAGTATTCACAGCAAAGGGACATAAAACCACTGATTGAAACAGATTTGTTCCAAGATAACCCAGGTTTTACAAAACTGGTCCAGCACAAAGTTCATCTCAGGGACAATGCTACACCCAGAAGGAAGTCTTATAGGATTCGGAACGTTTAGTTCGCCAGTTAAAGAAAGAAATTGACTTAATGGTTGAGCTGGGAATTATTGAAACATCAACAAGTGAATGGTGTAGCCCAATTGTGCTGGTTCCAAAGAAAGATGGAACACTTCGATTCTGTATTGACTTTAGATATCTAAACGCAGTCTCTAAGTTTGATTCCTACCCCATGCCACGTATAGATGAACTCTTAGAGAGAGTTGGAGGAGCTAAGTTCATCACAACATTGGACTTGAGTAAGGGTTACTGGCAGGTGGCCTTGATGCCAGAAACCAAGGAAATGACAGCGTTTAAAACACCTTTGGAGTTTTCCAGTTTAATGTCATGCCCTTTGGACTCCAGGGGCGCCTGCAACGTTCCAAAGGCTCATGGACCAAGTACTGAGGAATGGGTGAGTTTGCTGCAGCATATCTTGATGATGTTGTGGTGTTTAGCCAGTCATGGGGGGACCATGTTGTTCATGCAAAGAGGTGTTACAGTTAATTAAGTCCATAGGGTTGACAATCAACCTCACAAATGTAAGCTGGCTCGGAGGCAAGTGGAATATCTGGGCTACGTGGTGGGGCATGGACAAGTGAAGCCTCAGGTGGGGAAGGTGGAGGCAATTCACACCTATCCAGTGCCCACAACAAAAAGGAAGGTCCGTGCCTTTGTGGGTTTGGTGGGCTGGTACAGCAAATTTATCCCACACTTTGCTGAGAGGGCGGCAGTTCTCACGGACCTAACAAAGGGTTCGGCGCCTAACAGGGTGAAATGGTCAGAGGACTGTGACAGAGCCTTTAATGACTTAAAAATGGCAGTCACCAGTGATTCGGTACTGCACAGCCCGGATTTCTCGCAGCCATTCACATTGCAAACAGATGCCTCTGGTGTTGGCTTAGGAGCAGTGTTGCTGCAGGAAGTAAATGGGGTATGCATCCAGTGGTCTTTCTCAGTCGCAAACTTCAGGACAGGAGACAAGATACTCAACTATTGAAAAGAGTGTCTTGCAATGAAATGGGCAGTAGAGTCTTTGAGATATTATCTCCTGGGCCGGCATTTCACACTGGAGACGGATCACCGGGCTCTAAAATGGCTCCAACAAATGAAGGACTCAAACATGCGTATTGCAAGGTGGTACCTGTCATTGCAACCTTATGACTTTACAGTGTATTATCGGGCAGGCAAAAGTAATGTGGTTGCTGACTCACTATCTCGTATGTTTGAAGAGTAAGGTTTGACAAAGGAGAAGGGGGAGGAAATGTAATGTAGACATTCTCCATTACTATAGTGCATAAGGGGTATGTATGTATGGTATTTGTTTTTAACAAAACACACACACATAATGAGGATGTAATGGTTTATTGAAGTGGTTGTAGGGGCAGTGACAAGCCATGCTTACCTGGGTTCAGAGGCAAAATGGAGGCTGAAAGCCTTTGCCTCCATTTTGAATGGGTGGAAGGAACCATTGATTAATTGGAGGGGTATTTGGCTTTGGGTTATATTGGGCATTTGTTGTTGTTCGTGTAATGAGTTGCTTATTGGTTGTTTTAGTTGGGGGGTTTTGTGCATACTTTAAAGCTGTCTTTTGTTGGGGGTTTAATGATGTTTACACTGTAAATATGTATAGTTACTTTATGGTGTTTCCCTTAAGTTGGTTTAGTCCTTCTTTTGTGTTTGGTATTTAAGTCAGGGTGTTTGCATTTGCTGGTTGTTGTGTGTGTGGGCAGAGAAATAAAGATAAAGCCATGTTTTTATAAATCTGAGTCCGCCTCCATCCATATTTGAGTGCCTACGCCGGCCATGTTGACAATAGCTTAACAGCTAATTTCCATCTGTAGTCCTATATTGTACATGTTTTTAGTGGTAGGGGAAACCGGAGTACCCGGAGGAAACCTACGCAGACACAGGGAGAACATGCAAACTCCACACAGAAAGGTCCTGTCCTGGATGGGAATCGAACCCAGGACCTTCTTGCTGTGAGGCAGGCGTGCTAACCACTTTGCCACTGTGCCGCCCAGTGTCAGATCGCACCATCCGTCGTTGTTTGAGCCAAAGTGGACTACATGGGAGATGTCCAAGGAGGACACCATTGTTGAAAACAAATCATAAAAAAGCTAGACTGGAATATGCCAAACTACATGTTGACAAGCCACAAAGCTTCTGGGAGAATGTCCTATGGACAGATGAGACAAAAATGGAACTTTTTGCCAAGGCACATCAGCTCTATGTTCACAGACGGAAAAATGAAGCATATCAAGAAAAGAACACTGTCCCTACTGTCAAACATGGAGGAGGCTCTGTTATGTTCTGGGGCTGCTTTGCTGCATCTGGCACAGGGTGTCTTGAATCTGTGCAGGGTACAATGAAATCTGAAGACTATCAAGGGATTCTAGAGAGAAATGTGCTGGCCAGTGTCAGACAGCTTGGTCTCAGTCGCAGGTCATGGGTCTAACAACAGGACAATGACCCAAAACACAGCAAAAAAACCAAGAATGGTTAAGAGGAAAACATTGGACTATTCTAAAGTGGCCTTCTATGAGCCCTGACCTCAATCCTATTGAGCATCTTTGGAAGGAGCTGAAACATGCCGTCTGGAAAAGACACCCTTCAAACCGGAAACAACTGGAGCAGTTTGCTCATGAGGAGTGGGCCAAAATACCTGCTGAGAGGTGCAGAAGTCTCATTGACAGTTACAGGAATCGTCTGATTGCAGTGATAGCCTCAAAAGGTTGTGCAACAAAATATTAAGTTAGGGGTACCAACAATTTTGTCTAGGCCTGTTCCATGAGTTTATTTTTTTAAATAATTCTGTTGAAGCATGGTTGAAAAGCAATGTCTGACTTTCATTGGTTAATATTTATAGAATTTTTATTTATTATTACTTTTGTCAGAATAAAGTTTTTTCTGTGACCATTGTGAGTTTTTCTTTCATTGACCGAAGGGTACCAACAATTTTGTCCACGTGTGTATCTTCTTTAAACAAAGTGAGAAAACATATTTACTCCTTGTTTGTTTAGTTGAGTTAATAACAGACTAAGGGTTGTTGTCTCCACACATTAGTGTTTCTGAGGGACTTGGACTGTGTGTTAAATTGTAAATCCCTCAGCCTCATGCCATTTGAGTTTCCTTCAGCAGCAAACCTTTCAGACAAACGTTCATCACACGCAGATAGAAAGCAGTTACTGACCTAAAAACACTCAGAGACAGACCTGGCTGCAGTAGACGGCAGCTCGTCTCTTACTGTGCAGCGCACTCCAATGGGTACTCTTTGTGCTAACTTTGTTGAGGAAGCACTGTTCCCAGCTCCAACCAATCACATGTGAGCATGAACGATCCAAAAGCACATCACAAAGTGGTATTTGGAGAGACTTTCTGCTACATATTGATTGACAGACAGCAAAACTGTTGCTTTGAGAGGGGGAGGGGCTCACACTGCAGACTGAGACAGCAGCTGCAGAAAGCAACCAGTGTCACCACCTGCTTTTTGTGTACTTTTGGTACTGTGGTCCCCAAACCAGACTCCCTCTGGCCACTGGCTGCGCCTAGAAATCTTGTCCATAAAGATAATGAACAGAACCGGTGACAAAGGGCAGCCCTGCCGGAGTCCAACATGTGTCGGGAACGAGTCTGACTAACTGTGCGAACCAAGTTCCTGCTCCGGCTGTACAGGGACCGCACAGCTTTTACTCCCAGAGGACGCCGTGAGGGACACAGTCAAATGCCTCCAGATCCACAAGGGTTAGAACTGTTCCAGTGTTGCAGGGTGAAAACCGCATTGTTCCTTCTGGATCGCGGTTCTCCTCTCCTGTACTCTGGCCTATACTTTCACCAATGGGTCACCTATGAGCTTTAGGCCATGACCAAAATGAAAAGATCCCGGATACAGGCGGCTCTAAGGTGGCTGGGTACTCCCTTAGAGAAAGGGTGAGGAGCTCGGTCACTTGGGAGGAGCTCAGAGTAGAGCCCCTGCTCCTCCACATCAAAAGGAGCCAGCTGAGGTGGCTCGGGCATCTGTTTTGGAGGCCTCCTGGACCCCTTCCTGGGGAGGTGTTCTGTGCATGTCTCACCGGGAGGAGACCTCGGGGAAGACCTAGGACACGCTGGAGGGACTATGTCTCTCGTCTGGCCTGGGAACACCTCGGTATTCACTGGAGGAAGTGTCTGGGCAGTTGCTTTACAGAGTCAGAATACAATTTTGTATCTTTCCCAATCTCCCAAAAAAAACAAATATTTTAAGCAGAACGTTAAGTCACGGACGTGTCAATAGGAAGCTCTTTCTGTGTCTTCAGCGCACAGCATCGTGAAAAAGAATCGCAAGACAAACACGTTTTTCTTCTCTTCTCATATTCCTCAAAAAGGAGATTCTCTTTTACGACTACCTCCTTCAGGTTGTTTCTCAGCCATTTTGCAACTTCACGGTCAGACCGGCGGAGCAACAATGGATGAAAGTCGGCATAGCACCGGCGCTGCATAAACACACTTTCTACGTATGGGCAGCAACTGGAATGCGCGTGCATAATGCACGTAGGGCATTAACTGACAAGACAGAGGGCCAATGCCGCAGTGATCACGCCAACCATTGGCTGATGTTCTCAAGACCCCACCTCGTCCACAGATGATGTATATTAATATTTTTGATTTCAGTGCAACTAATAAATAGCCTGTTATCAGTTAGTAAAGGCAGTTTCAAGTTATATTGCAAAGAACTCATAAAACAAAACATCCTCTGTAACACTTTTAAGGGGTTAAATTTTTGCTATGTATTGTGAGGACAGAAGCTAATAATAGTATCTATTTAAAAATATTTAAAATAGAATTCTAGGGGTGTAGGAGGGTAAGTCTATGTCAAAATTACTAATAAATGCAATATCTAAATGGATTGCAATGGCCTGTAGACCAGTTAATGTTGTGGAAGACAAGGGGTTTATGGAACAACCTACACACTCAACCATCAGTATCTGTCTGTTGACTGTGTGTTAACTTGCATGAGACAAATACACTGACCCATGTTTAAGGCTTGGCTTACAAACAGTTCATGTAAGGCAATCTTTTTGTGTTACCATAATCCACGTTGGGAAAGACTTTCAGGTAAACTGACACACTCTTATCCATGTGTTCTGCTTTCGGCACTGAACATTAACAATCAGACTTTATGAGTGTATTAGTGACGACAGATGCTGCTACAATGGCCCTGTTATCTTAAGGCGGGGCTTTAAGGGCTGCCTTGGTTACATTTGCCACACGCAGGAGGTAAGAGTGAAGAGCTGATTGAACTGTTTGTTCCACACCATCACAGGGCTTTGATAATGAGAGGCGCGCTCTCTGGGTCTGTCACAGAGCCAAAGTAATGCAGGACATAGTGCTTATTTTCCGTCTTCCCTTTGTCTTCCCTTCTCCTGTCTAATCTCGAGTGCAGTATCAGGTTAAACATCAGACACCTTCCATTTAGTGGAATTACAGTTTTATGCTTACAGCTCTAAATGCGTAGAATTCTGACTGCAGACCCTTAAGGCAGGGCTTTAATCTAAACTCATTTCTTCACTGGTTTTATTGATTTTTCCAAAACGTCACCCCAATATATATTAAGATTTCAATGGTGCAAACAGTTGAGGAGTTAAGTTAAATACAGAAACTGCTCTTGTCTCATCAGCTCATATCAAAACAATAGTCTATTTTTTTTTCTGTGTGTGCTTCTATAATCAATATCAGCTCAGTAAATTAACAAGTAACTATGTGACCTTGGTGAACTTGGTCAAGAGGTCAACAGAGAGAAGATACAAGGTCCCAAAAGGTTTGTGTTTCGGAGTTTTATTTATTTATTTATTTTTTAAACAAGGAAAATAGGTCAAAACTTGTACGGCAACATTTTTATCTGTTATTGATTACACAGACATAATCTATTAGAATGCCCCTGCACAAGATCTTAAGCTCTTAGACACACTTTATCACAGTTGACTCTGATCACAGGAGACAGCTTCACTGTATGATGATGATGATGAAGATAATGGTGAGGATGTTACATGATTATATGAGAAAGTTTGAAGGCCAGCTCTTTCAAAAACATGTGAACAACACTGTTGATTTATAAAACAATTTTAAATAAATTGCTATTTTATTTAAACATCACTTTTAGATTTTAGAATTTCAGGATACAGTACACAGTCACAAGAACACCTGCATTTTTATATTCTGGATCTTACAGAGAACAATCTTCAGTAAAATCACTTTTAAATGGTGTTTTACTTCACTTATTTACTTTTTGTTTTAAAAGGTTTTACTGTTTAATTTGTTCTTAATTTATTTTAATTTTGTATAACTCTTCTGTTTCTTTGTGTGTGTTATCGTACTTTTTCTACATGCTTTGAGCATTTAACATATTAGCCACACAGAGTTAAATTTTGATTCTGTGTGAAAAGCAATGTTTAATTGATAAATTCTCAAAAGAGTCAGATGGACTCAGAAGATGAAGATAGTAGAAATAAGACAGAATCATGGGTGATGCAGAGTAGGATCAAAATGATTACAAACTCCTCACATGGAGCTCTGCCTCTGTTGGATGGATTTTGGAATGGTTGGGTGGTGGCGCAAGGGATTGTGGGATGCCAGACAGAATTTGGATAGCTCATATCATGGCAGTATGTATGCCGTGTTAGAATATTATTTTATTTTATATTATCACATTATTATGAAGTTCAATGTTGACAGACACCTGGCATGTTTTGATGTTGTTGGGGGGAAACCGGAGTACCTGGAGGAAACATCCAAACTCCACACAGAAAGAGAGTTGAACCCTGGACTGCTGTGAGGCGACAGAGCTAAGCACTGCACCATTGTGCTGTCAATATGTTTGGCTCAGAAACTGCTGCAACTCAGTACGGCTCTCAGGTCTGAAGTCTGCTCACAAAAACATGACGCAACAATATCTTGTTGGTCACTGTAGCCTAAAACTATTTTATTTATTTTCTTAATGGAAGCAATAAATAAATTAAAAACAAAACGGTATGTCACTGATCTGTGCTTTGGGCTCTGTTCAAACTCCTGCCAGGAGCAAGACTTAGGAGTCACTCCTCTCACTGCATTTATGTGTGGACAGGTAAAACTGAGCCGTTGAATCTCGGATTATTTCACTTATGTTTTTCTTTTGTGTCCATTGTGCATGGGAAAGACTTAAGCAATACCAGCAGTTGCAGAACTGACCTTAGAACAGATGACAAATTTACAACATACAGTTAGAGTTTCCACCACTTCCTGTTGTGAGAAAAGTTCAAACAGTTCAGCCTCATGGACTGTCCACACAAACTAATAAATTAATGCTTCATTATTTTTTACTGTCCCTATTGGCTCAGTACACTTGTGTCATGTGTTATTGGTTTATGACCCATTATCATGATCCATTTACAAATAACTACATTTTAAACACCTGCTGATTGTTTAATCACTGCATGTTATCCTTTTCTATAATTAGTGCACATGGTATTTTATATGATCAGGTAAATTTAAATATAATTTATCATATCATGTGGTGAAAAAAGTAGTAGTTTTAGTCCAAATATAACAATTTTCAGAAAATGGCATCCTTGTGTGATTCAAATGTAGCATTCTTCCTCCCCTTAATCTCATCTTTTCCTTGTATTAAATGATCATTATGTCCATTTCACTTGACTCTGTGTCTACACTGAGAGCAGACTCTTTCCTCGGATCCCCGTCAGCTGACACATTTATTAAAGGGATCAATAGTTTTTGCTGAGTTCCATTAAAACAAAGCTGTACTTTTGGCCCAAAGGCTGTGACCTGCCGCTGCTGAAATACTGAGGCTGCGGTGAAGGTTAGCGGACACGGTCAGGATCGTTAATTAAAGGCTGCCACGGGCCAATGGAGATCTTTTCACAGCAGCAGGCCGAAGAGAAAAATCTGAATTATTATACAGATATTCATGAGCAGAGCAGAGGGGATCGGGCAGGAGCAGCTCTGTGTGAGGGCAGTTATTTCTCAGAGTGAGATCTGTGACAGGGGCCGGGTGGGGGGGAGAGAGAGAGCAGCAGTCACCAGTCAGTTTTACTCACATTAACAAAACAAACCCATTATGTCTTCAATCAATAACGTAAATAATGTTTAAAGCAAAATCTAAGACTCTCCCACATTGTGTTCAGAAATACTCAAAAAAAAAAAAAAATTTTTAAATACTTCAGGGAAAATGCAAGTTCATTGAACCAAAGGCAAAAAAGATGTTGTGATAAAAGCCAGTGATAAAGACGTGTGCCGGACTAAAACAATTGTTTATTCAGAAAAAGGAGCTGAAAACAAGTTTAGTTTGAGATTGCTTTGATATTCAAGTAAACATCACGTCATAACTTTTTTCTTGTTACATTTGGCTCAAAAATGCTTTGTTTTTGCACATCTTATTGCATTTAATGCTTAATTGTGTATAGAAACATAAATATTTGAACGAGGAAGGTTTGTTGGTAGATTTTTTGTATTACTAAACCCGGATGTTGTGCAACGTTCAGTTTCCGCTTTGGTGCAATCCAGTTACCCACGACCCCAGATCGGACTATGTAGAAGAAAATGAATGAAGGTTTTTTTAACCAACATTGTGACTATTTATGTAAATATTTTCTTTCTGCTTTTTTACATAGACAATCAATAAATATGACATAATATGACTGACACTTAAACTCATGTTTCTTGTGACCTGGCATATATGTCATTAACACCTGTTAGCTGTTGTTACTGACAGTTAGTTTGTCCTTGTAACACACAATGTAGCATAGTCTCTGAGGTTAATCAACTTTTTTTTCTTGCAAAATGTGTAACATGACAAATAACTGCAGCCTCTGCAAATGTGATTAATTGCACAGCCCTAATCCAAACATTTAGGGTCATCAGCTCAAGAGTCTCTTTTTACATCAAGTTAAAATCAAAATGGTCAAAATCCCTTCTGAGCATGGGATTGTTTTTGCTGGAATACTACAAGGGCCATTTTAGGTCACAGAAAATACACCCTCCTGCTAAAGTCAAGACCTTCAGCAAATGTCTTTACTGCCTGTATGTGTCCACAGCTCAGTTCACACAGGCTCACTGATGTTTCATGCACACGTTAACCACTTCAAGAATAATTGCCACTGCAGAAATGAGACTAAAACTAACGACAACATGGAGTCACTGACATCACACAAGTCTTTTTGGGGGGGAACTTTGGGAGCAACTGAAACAAATCAGATTTAAATTTTCTTTTGCAAATGTAAATGTTATGTGTTCATACAGTGACACAAAATACACAGCATATCCTCATATAAAAAGATAAGTTGTAAGCCACAGTAACTTTTTTTGTCCTTTCTGTATGTCATAATAATTGTATATTAGATATTATGCTCTCACCTTTGTTCCAGTTCATATGCTTATCCACATACAAGTATGACTTAATGTCTTTAGCTGTATCTCCTATTGGCCCAACGCTAATCCAAACAAGACAAAGACATCACTTTGCACTACATTTAATCACTGTCAGGGACACTCTGTCCTGTACACTTAGTGACATGTACACATAAACTTATTCACATAAGTTTTATGTCTGACTGACACGTCAGCTCATTACACGTCCATCCACGACCCTGGAGCTGAGAGGCGGGCATAATGTACACCTATAAAAACTTCATGTGTTGTAAACATGTTAAGCAAATCACCATGTGATTTGGTTCATTCTTGCAAGAATTAAACCGGTCTTTCATTCCTAAATTTACCATGCATGGTCTCCGTCGTCTCTTTTGTGATCCGAACCTAAATACTGATTATTTTAACACTGTGGTTATTGTTTTTAAGGTCAGACAAGGTGTGAAAAAAGTGTCTTGTATTTTCTACTGCTTTCCAAATGACTTGTTCCTGCCTTAAAGGGTTTGAATATTACATTATTGTTATATAATTACTTTTTCATGAAATGGCTAATAGTCTAGACAGATATCCTGCCTCTCCTTGTTTCTCTAACTGTTTGTGGACGCAGCAGCAGAGTGGCAGAGAGAGCAGGTGACACGGAAGCAGCGCTCTTAATATTTATGACTTCAATTATTGGTCCGTTAGTGGCACAGGCCCAGACACAGACCACGGAGTTAAAGCATCCTCTGAAAAATGCATGCAGCTCTGAGGTGAGCCGTATTTTCTGGAACGAGCCATGACACAAACACTTTGGAGAGTTTGGCGCTGTCACCTGGTGCTGCCACGTGAGTCTCCAAACACCACCCAAACCAGAACTCTCCACCGGAGTTTAACTCAGCACTCAACTCAACCCAACCCATTTTAAAAAGGAGCATAGAAGTAGAGCCGCTGCTTCTCCACGTGGAGGAGCAGCTGAGGCATCTGTTCTACAACACGCCTCTATCCTTTCCCAAAACAACTGGAGAAATGATCTTAAGGAGAGCTTAGACCCTCCCTGACCCTGTTCCTGGATGAGTGTGAGGAGCTGTAGCTGTGCATTTAACATTAGAGAGGCAAAAGGTGCAAAATTAAAAAAATATATATATTTTAAATTAGCAATGGAATATAGCAATGGATCACAGATGCCACAATTTTTTTTATAATATTACAGAATACTATCGGTCCAGTCCATCAACAAACCAGAAGTAGATTCATAAAGTAGTGCATAAAGCTACAGTCAAACAGGCCTACATTTTGTATTATGTAGGCAGGAATAATTACTTGAATAAGTTTTGTAAAGCCTAAATGAAGTGTGCACAAAGCCCCCCACAAGTAACAGTAGTATTAAAGTCTATCCCACAGAGAATACAATCTGTTATACAGGAATAGTGGACGGTTGCCAGGGTTTAGAAGTGAGTGAGCTCAAATGACACCAACAAATACACAACCCAAGCTAAAAATCACATCAAATTGATTGCCAAAGTGCCATATTAAGCAGCCTTCTACAGATCCAGTGTTTATATATTATCTGTGTTTTACCACTGGTTTTGTTTTAATAATAATAATAATTATAATAGTAATAACTCCAAACCTGGTAACCTCAGCGCCTATGGGGCATAGTCTTAAAGCAACACTGTCGAGTCTTACTTCAAAATATTAAGCCCGGAAAAATCATTAAAACAACTATGTTTTTTTGGCATAAAACAAAGACCCCATTTAATCTGAAGTGTAAGTCACGTTGTTACTGTCAGCTCCTCATGAGAAAACTTTGCAACTCTCACCAGAGACCTATAAATATTATTTTAAAAATTCTTACAATAACTGTAGGCCATATTGTATGAAAATTTATCGTTTAACATTTTACATGTTTAGGCTTTACAGTTTAGCTGAAAACCTATTCATGAAATACTGAAACAAACTATTTGAATGTAATTACCCACAAAGAACATGCCCACAAGCCACTGTTGAGTCCTGACCCAACATGGGAGGATGATGAAACCTGGAGGGAAGATATTTGTCAGTTTTGCCTCAGCATTTGTTTCTTTTAGTCTTTAATGGATATAGCTACAGCCTGTAATGTCAAGGGACCTCAGACAGTTACCTGAGGGTCCCCCACAGTTTGAGAACCACAAGAGATGAAGTGACATGAGGTGCACTATAGCCTAAGTGTTATGCCCCTGTCAACTTCCAAATGAACGTCTGGTGAAGTGTGCTGAGTATCAGACCCACCGTGTGGTGTCACAGCAGCCTCTCCGTCTTGTCCTCCTGCAGAGCCACGTCTGAACCCCTCAACACTCCCAGCTCCACGTTTTTACAGTTCTCGCTTCCTGCCTCAAAGCCTCTGTTTTCGTGGCCAGAACATTTCTTCACACTGCTGTCCACCAACACCACCCCATTCACGTCCTTCCCGTTGGCCATGTTCTGCTTCTTCTCCAGAGCACTGACCCCGCTCACGGACAGCCTCTGGGACAGCGTCCTGGCCCATTGCGTGAAGGTGAGGTTCGTGGAGCTCGAGCCGGTGCGCTCCAGGTCAGAGTAGTGCTGCACGTTGCCCGTGTACCAGAGCACCCACCACACGAGGCTGAGGAAGATGATGATAGAGCCCGTGTAGATCAGGAAATCACCGTAAAAGCGACCGTCAAATCTCAAGTCGCCGAAGATACCGACCAGGAGCACGGCCAGTCCGGCTGCGTCGAACACCAGCGCCAGATAAAAGATGGGCGCACAGTTACCCACACATCTGTGGGCCATGCCTCGCTCCGCGCAGCGCCACCAGCACGAGTAACGGACACCGCAAGGAAACTGTGTTCTTTACCCTTCCTCTCCTCCCGCTGTACCTGCCTGCAGCTCACCTGCCGCAGGCCACGCCCAACAGCAACGCCCACCTACAGAGACAGGCGTGGAGCTCTTTTCCAATGCAGTTTTATGAAAGGATAGTCTAGGCTTAAGTTCTGTACACTGAGAGGCTTCTACAACACGACCCAAAACAATCCAATCTACCCACTAGCCTAAAATTAGGTTATAATGATTTATTTAAAATAATTAAAACTGTACAGTTACAAAATCATTGTAAAGTAAATCCTGAGCAGAAAAAAAAAAAAAAAAACAGAGCCCGAGAGAAAAACACACATTCTAATCTTCACTCGATTTCTCAGAAAGCAACTCATCCAGCGGTGGCTTTTCTCCACGTGACCTGTGTTTGATTCCCACTGACATAAAAAACACTTCCAGCAAGGAGCAAGTGAGATTTAAGAGTTTATCCACAGCGCCTCCTACTGCCGCGTTAAAGGATGACACCCCATAGAAACACAGGTTTTACAGAATGAAACGTTAGCCTACTGAGTGAAACAAACAGCAGCTCGGGTAATTTGACTTTAGACTTAAACCAAGAAGAATAGTCTACGCATCCAAATAGGCTAACAGCGCAATTGAATAAGCTGTCACTAACACAGTAAAGCTCACTTATATAATTTGAAACTGTACTTAATAATAATGAAATAATGAATATTATGGGCTCCTTTTATCATTAAATAATCATAAACACACATTTAACGCTACTGCCCCACAACCAACGAACAGCAAAGTAAGTTATTTTAAACCTGCGATACCTTTAGTTTAACTTTATCAACCTAATGTTATCATAACATTTGTGTGTTTAACAGTGGCTAAATGATAGAAGAACATGTTTACACATGATCCAAAATGCCAAATGTCCACCTCTAAAATATAAACTTCAAAGATATAATAGGCCGAGCATTTAATAATCATCATCATCACTTTGTTTTTACTATATTAATTATAGACAGGCAGCACAGTGTTTTACTTTTGATAACATTATCCATGTTTCAAACATCTCAGTTTATTCCTTCATGAGATGGGCTGCACAAAACCAGGCCACAGTTTAACTTAAAGTGACCAGTTTAACTTGCCACAGGTATGTTGACAAACAAATATAACAAACAAAAAATACCATTACAATTATTGCTCACAGTACTTTCTGTCTTCACAGATACGCAAGTGGTCGCCCCAGTCCCTACAGACTTGAGCTCGGACAGAGATTAAACAGCAGTTGTGGGAGAAGCTGAACTGTCCAGACCAGCGATGGACTTGTGACTATTCAAGAGTCCAGCTGCAAAAGGCCCTATCCACCTCTGATTACCATGGATATCTCTCGGGAACCTTGACCCCACACATCTGTCAGAGGAATCCCACTAATTCTACAAAGAGAAAGGAATGAACTAACACTGTTTGTGTTGCTGCAAGTTGAACCAAGATTCTCATCAGAAACACCCTTTCATCCTGTACAGGTCCAGACCAGTCCATAAAAAAAGAGGACTAAAGATCTTCACAGTTCATCTGAAGATCTGACAAAGAAGGAAGGCTTTAGGAAACTGCATAACCATTTTTTATTAAAACTAGCCCCAGAGCTGAATTATGAAGATATTCAAAAGGAAATACCATTGTTGATGTTCTCTCATATTGAATTATTTTTTGAGAGGTTGTCACAGAATTTATATTTGCTAGCTAAGTACACAATGACATGAAGTAATCAGAAATGTAAAAATTCTGGTTGAGCAGGCTTCCTTAAAGTTAACCCTACTCATTGTCCGGAACCCACCAGCCCACTTACTTTGATGGTTTGTTGGTGTGTGTGTGTGTTGGTGGTCGGAGAGTCCATAGGTATGCCTGCCACGTCTCCATCAGTCCGCCCCAGGACAGCTGTGGATACAGAGGAAGTTTACCACCACCAGTGTGTGACTGTGGAGTGAATAAATAATGGACTCAATTGTGAAGTGCTTTGGGTGCCTTGAAGAGCACTATATACAATCTAAACCATTATTAACATTTAAAATCCATTATTGACATTTAAAATCACAGTAAATCATCAGAACCTCTGGAAAACAATAAACAGTAAAGAGTAAGGTCTATTGTACAGATGCTCACATGACTATAATATAATTATGATTCATTGTGTGTGTCACTCCTCTTGGTTCAAAGTGCAAATGCAGCTTTTCTAATCAAGTTAGTCAGGCCAATCTGCTGTTAGTCAGGCCAAGCATCTTAAATGTTTCTCACTTTTTGTTCTGCGCAGGTCCAGATGCTGAGTGTTCAGAACCCTCCGTCTCTGTGGAGACAGTCTCCACAGGTTCTTTGATGATAACGTTCGCTCTGAAGAATGGGACCAGACGGCCTGAGTAACACAAGAAAAACTAAACATTCATACAGTCTCCATTAAAAGACTGACAAGTTTGAACATTTTATATTCTGGTTTTGTCTTCTTTTCCTCTTTTACATTTTGACATGTCATTAATCTTCAGCAAACAGCACCAAACTTACAGCACTGGTCTCCTTTTAGCAGCTTTTAACACCGAGCTGCCTCTCTTCACCAACAGCTACAACTGCTTCCAAAACAGAAAGAAAATTAACACCATGTCTCCCCTTCACTGTCCAGCTGCCCCAGACAACCATCATCACCATCTACAGGGGCAAGCCAGTCTCTCTCCACCATAAGACAATAACAACTTCTGCCTTCAATAGCTCCACTCTCAACCTATAAACTCCAACATCAGCCAGAATCTCTCCAACTACAATCTGCCTCCATCCAAATAGACACCAATAACATCTGCTGTGTCTGCTGTGTTCACTTAATGCAGCTCCAGCACTACACCTCAGTCTCCCCCTGCCTTTTATCAAGAAAACGTGGCATCAACGTTAGCCTCAAGCCTCAAAATCCAACATCAGTCTGCTCAGCTATTCCCTCTCAAAATCTTTGGGGCGAGCTGCTCATCTCCACCAGTGACATCAAATATGGGCTTGACAACTGCCAACACATAAAATGCTTTTCAATCACCTGAAGATGTTACCTCCACAGCCAAAATATCTCCAACTTAAACCTATATTCTCCATCCAAACCACTCCAGCTCCATCCACTGTGTCTGCCACATTACAAAGATGCAGCTCCAGCCCCAGTCTCCCATCAACAGCTACAGAGGTGAGCTGTCATTTGAACCAACCAGGCCTCTTCACCTGCCATTTCTAAAATAAAAAAAGGCTTCAACATCAGCCAAAAACAGTTCAAGCCTCATTACTGCCCCACCTTGAGCCTCAATCTAAAAATGTGGCTCAACCATCAGCCAATAGCTCCTCAAATACAGTCTGCCTCCCTCAAAACCAACAACATCCCTCTAAAGCCTAACTGGCAAACCCAACCACCGCCTTTAGCCACGTTTTTCTCTTTGAGCCTCGACACATTAGACAGCCCTTTTCAGTGTCAGCCTCAGCAGCTGTCAGGTTACATTTATCCATAACAGGTTGATTATTTAACTACACCTGTAAAGGTGCATGTGTCTCACAGTATTTACCATCACACAGCTAAGCCTGTAACACCATCTGATCTTTCCACCATTACAGACCAGAAAATGTTTCCATGCAAAGGTAATACGTTTTTTTTTTTTTTTTAGGATTTAGAGTTTTGATTTCTTAAATGCATCTGGACATAATTCAAATTTTCTGCCTACAGCCTTAGTTCAAAACCATACCCTTTTTGGTCTCTGTCATCAGCTCTGGTCACCCTCAGCCTCTGTATGTGTCATACAGAGGCTGAGGGCCTGCAGTAGTGTCACATACTGGCCTGCAGTATGTGACACTATTTTTAATCAAAGCATGTCATTTGGGAGTTTTTGTGTTTTTTTGATCTGCATTTGATACAATAGATCATGCAGCGCTAATCAACAGACTTACATTTACATTTATTCATTTAGCTGACGCTTTTATCCAAAGCGACTGACATTGTTCTAATGTAATTACCAGTGTTACAGCCACTGGAGGCAAGGTGGGTTAAGTGTCTTGCCCAAGGACACAACGACAGTATGAACTGTGGGGAGAGCGGGAATCGAACCGCCTACCTTCCGATTGAAGGACGACCGCTCTACCCACTGAGCTACTGCCGCCAGACTTAAAGATGTTTTTGGCATCTCTGGCTCTGCTGTTGCTTGGCTAGAATCCTATCTGTGTGATAAGTTTCAGTTTGTCTCTTTTAATAAATCCTTCTCCTCCACGGCACCAGTGAAATTCGGTGTGCCACAAGGGTCTGTGCTTGGTCCCATACTTTTTTCACTATATGTTACACCATTGGGACAAATCATCTGAAGTTATGGAGTAAACTTCCAGTTATGCCGATGATACACAGCTGTATCTACCAATAAAAGCGAATAATACTAATGACATCAAGCGTCTAGAGGCCTGCCTCGTTTCAATAAAAACATGGATGTCTCAAAACTTCCTCCATTTGAACTTTGATAAAACAGAGCTCTTGTTATTTGGTCCTGCTGGTCATCGGCACAAGTTCAACAGCCTTACTGTCTCAATCGACAACATTCTCCTGTTAACAAATAAAATCCATTGTGGACGCACGCCTTTTTACCCCTCTGACCTCATCACCCGGTTGACTCCAGCTCGTATCCTTCGCTCTCAGGACGCTGGCCTCCTTCAACTTCCTCAAATTAAGAAGAAGTCTGCTGGCTTGGTTTCAACAGAATCCCTCATTTTCCACTTCTTTATTAGAGTTAGAACACAGCTGATTGGAATTCTCAATTCTTTCTATATCTCTTTTCTGTTTTATACAGTTCAATTACATTTTTCCATAGACCTTTAACAATTATTTTGCTTTCCCCAAGACTCAGAATACAGAAACGTCAGTGCAGCACTGGATGAAAGATGCAAGGGTCTGTCACAATGCTGTTGTCACTCCAGCTCTGGTGTCCTTCTGTAGCCTGTTACAAACGTATGCTTTTAGTTTGTGATTTAATAACATGTAGATAATGTCAGATACTTTTATTTGTGCTATGGTGATTCCCTCAAAAGACAAGGATCTTGTTTCTGTATGAAGTACTTTAGATAGAAAAGGTGTTGGAGACAGGACGAATATTATTTAGGCATCTAGGATCCAGCGTAGATTTTTTGAGCAGGGGTTTGATCACAGCCTGTTTGAAGAAGGAAGGAACGGTGCCAGTAGATAGGGACATAATTTGCCCTACATAGGGCCACAGTTCTTTAAGCTGTTTTGCTGGCAGGATATCCAGGAGGCACGTAGTTGCTTTACATGAAGAAACCACCTTTGTCAGCTCATTGAGGGATACAGGATCTAAGACTTAGAGACAAGAGGTCAGTGGATCCAAGTGAATGGAACCCGGAGCTGAGGAAGACAAAAACAAAATATTATCCCTGATAGCTTCAATTTTATGATAAAATGTCTTGTGCACTAAAGGGAGAGGAGTCTTCAGTTGTTCTTGGTTGGATTAGTTTAGCAACTGTCCCAAAAGAAACCTGGGGTTATGCTGGTTTTCTCTGAGAAATAGGCCGTCTTTGCAGCGTTGAAGGTGTGCTTATAGGTGTTTACACACAAACAACACTTTTGATAATGTAGGTTTGTTTTTGACTTGCACCATTTGCGTTCAAAACTCCTGCAGGCCTGTATCAAAGCTCAGGTTTCTTTGTTATTCCATGGTGTAGGTCGTCTGGTTGGTCTGGGCTTTGTCCTGAGGGGTGCCACTGAGTCAGTGATGGCCAAGAGGGTGGCATGGACCTCCTTTGTGTAGGCCTCTACTGAGTTTCCAGGTGGAGTTAAATTAGGAAGAACATCTATCAGCCGTGTGGCAAACATTTTAATCGCAGCTGCGGTAAAATTTTGGAAAAACACTACGCATTTGATGGAATTTGAGGGAAATCTATGAACAAACAGGCTAAAAGACAGTGTTGTAAGCAATGATTTAAATGCTCTGGCCAGAGGATCACACTCAGATGTGTTTGAAGATTAAATAATTTCACCATATCTAACAGATTTAGGCAGTAGACATCAGGATGACACGGCCTAACCAGACAACTAAAAGCTGCTACATTATCCAATTCCACACCTGCACTATCATGACTAGCTAAGTTCTGATTTTGACCCAACAGGAGAAGCAACTTGGCAGCAGAAGCCTACAGAACTGTGTGAGTGTATGTAATTCTTGTCTCTTTGAGCTTATAGTGCTGTGTTATTGCTGAGAAACCGCGGAGTGTTTTACTACGACCCTGTCAATTGGTGCACCGGCGTCTACTCTCACCTGCAGCGGGCTGGTTTCGTTTGAGTTGTTTGTGGCCGTCTAGAGGCGTGACCAAACGCCAGCTCCGCTCTGCTATTTAACTCCGTAGTTTAACCCAAGTCAGTAGGAGAAGCAACTTGGCAGCAGAAGCCTACAGAACTGTGTGAGTGTATGTAATTCTTGTCTCTTTGAGCTTATAGTGCCGTGTTATTGCTGAGAAACCGCGCAGTGTTTTACTACGACCCTGTCACGTGGTGCCCCGGCGTCTACTCTCACCTGCAGCGGGCTGGTTTCGTTTGAGTTGTTTGTGGCCGTCTAGAGGCGTGACCTGCTGAATTCAATTACTTGAATAGACGGGTATTTAAGTGGGAGTAACCACCGCGGCAGCGGTCGCGGCAGCAGTCATTTTTTCTGCAAAATGATCCTAAATTTGACCCAGTAAATGTGCAACTTAAAGTCATTTGTATTGGTCCCAGACTTCAAGCCCGGCGAAAAATTAATGTATTTGAATAAAAAAATACGAAAAATGACTCAGTGGCGACCCCTACAAAAGTCAAAATACATTGGGCCTATGGAAAGTGAAAGTAACTTTTTTCCAACGTAGAAAAATGAAACTTGGTACATCCATAGGACACCTCAGGGCAAACAGAAAAGTCTATGACAGCCACACCCTAAACTCAACAGGAAGTCCGCCATGTGGGGTAAAACGCGCGGCCACTAAAATCGCACCCCTTGCGCAGAAAGATGCAAATCATTGTGTTTTAATCTAAATGGCCCCAAATTTGGTAAGTATCATCTAGACACATGTGCCAACCATAGTTGTGACTTTGTTTTTGCTATCTTATTGGGTATGGGTGTGGCAAGCCTGTAACGAGGTGGCCATTTTTGTGAAAATAAAATGTCTCTTAACTCTCAAACGCCTTCTCGGATCGAGTTGGACCCAAAAAGGCGTTTGTGCACATTCATGACCTGAACACAAAAATATGTAAATAAATGGCTCTCCAGCGCCCCCTACAAACTTATAATGGGACCCAAGAATTTAGTTTGTCATAGAGACATAAAATTTGGTACACACATCTCTTATGTCATGACGAGCATAAAAGCCAAAGACAACCACCCCCTATCTATAAATGTGTTGCCATAGCAACGTCCCAAATATGTGGAAAAAGTCAATGAGAAGTGAAATTTTTGGTTTGTCGTAGGTAAATGAAACTTGGAACACACATCCAGTATGGGCTTATGAACAAAAAAGTCAATGGGGACCACACCCTATCACACACGGGAAGGCGGCCATTTTGAATTGAAGATGTGAACCGACTTAAAATACACCTCTCTTTTAAAAAACAACAAAAAATAGCTGCTTCATTCCACAGACACCAAACTTGCTGGAATGGAAAAGAGAACCTGAACCAACGTATCTGAGGAGATTCCTACACGGAACCCCGACACCCTGCTCTGTCTGGGCTGGTAGGAGGCTCCAGTAGCCGACGTTTATTCTTTTGCACACTTAAGCACCTACTCCGCTACGACCCATTGTTTTCCCCACTCACGTATCACGGACACATCCCTTTGAACTTTGTTGTGGGTCGTAGGAGTTGGGTTGCTGAGTGCAACGGACTGTCCAATCGTGTTTTAATTTGTTGCAAATCTGAGTGCTTCAGATGAATTGTGTGGACATTATCTTAATTGTACATGATTGAGACATTGTAAATATGGGAGTCCGCTCTCGCTGAATGGCCTTTCCTTATTCTTTATTCTTTATTCTTCATTCTTTATTCATTGTGTTGTTGTATGTTATTGTTGTTATATTATTGAATACAAGGTACCATCTAAAAGCTAAAAGCAGTCTCTTGCCTCCTCTCTCCCTGAGCCGTACTTATTCTTCTGACTTAGCCCTTTAACGAGATACTATCAGTATTGTTTCTTACGTTGTCTTTATATATCCAAACAAATATTTTAAAGCCCGGTTATGCAACGTACATGCTACATAATTGTGGCGAGCTAGCCAGGAGAGAGATTAGGCAGAACTGTGAGTGTAATTTAGTATTCAGTGGTCAAAAGTACAACATGGATGTTTTGGAGAAAATTGGCATAAAAATTCCAAATGCAGTGGTCATAGAAGGTGTCACAAAAACAGAATCCGATGAAGAGGTTATTGGCTTTTTGAGCAAGTATGGCTCAATTTTAAAGTCTGAATTCATTGATGAGCCAGGGTCTATGTTTGATCGAAAATTCATTGTAGAATTTAGTTCGGGTGCTGCCATGGTTGCGCTGAGTAATCTGTTGCCATATACTTACGTTAGCCATGATAAAACCGTCACTTATGAAATCTCAGATCTTTCCACTGTATGTGCGGCTAAAGTTGAAAAATTAAAGACAAATACATATCTGTTAGAGCTGCAGAATCTTGCAAAACTAACTGGGAAGGACTATGCAAAGGTCCTTAAGGATGCGATGTCTCTGCTTGGTCATTCTATTGCAGAGTTGGGACCAGAGCTCTCTGAAGATGCAGAGGAAAGGGTACCTGATGCAATATCGGAGCCAAGAGCTCAGTTAAGATCCTCTTTGCCACCCATACAGGACCTCAACCCACCAGAAGTCCAACGTTATGTGGTAGAGCATATTGTAAAAAATGAAGACAGTGCATTGGTTCTTCTTTCTTCTCAACGACTGAGAGTTTTCTCGGTCGGTTGCCTCGACCCAGAATGAAACGGACTATGAGACATGGCGTTCTACTGTGGATTTAATGTTAAAAGATCCGTCTGTTTCAGATCTGCAGCGATCGAGAAAAGTCTTCGAAAGCCTTTTGCCTCCAGCTGCAGATATGGTAAAGCACCTAAAACCTGAAACACCTCCAGCAGTCTACATCCAAATCCTAGATTCCGCATATGGCACGGTCCAGGATGGGGGAGCTCTATGCCAAGTTTATGGAGATGTTCCAGAATGCAGGAGAAAAACCCTCGTCATATCTTCAGCGGTTACAAGTTGCCCTCAGCTCAGCAGTGAAGAGAGGAGGTGTTCCACACAGTGAGGTTGATAAACACCTGCTCAACCAGTTTTGTAGAGGTTGCTGGGACAATACCCTTATCTCTGATCTCCAACTGAAACAGCGAAAGACAAACCCGCCATTCTTTGCTGAACTGCTGCTGCTACTCCGCACGGAGGAAGATCGTGAAGCTACAAAGACACTGCGCATGAGACAACACTTGGGTCCTGCCAAGGCTAATGCTCATTACGCCTATACTATGGGTGAAGAAAAAGAAAAGTCTGAAACTGCTACTCTTGAACGGCTTACTAAACAGTTGGCCAACATTCAACGACAACTAGATGTACTGACTACTGCCCAGTCCAGATCTGCGCCATCTGCTGAAGCCAAAGCCACAACCAGCAGACGCTATGGTGAGGGTCCGAGGGTGAGAAATCCAGAAAGAAACCCTTCTGTACTTAAGCCTGGTTACTGTTTTAGGTGTGGTGAAGATGGACACATAAGAACTCATTGTGAAAACCCTCCAAATTCTGCCCTTGTTGCTTCAAAGAAGAGGCAGTTTATTGAAAAACAAGGCAAATGGCGAAAAGCAAGTTCATCCTCACATCAGTCTTTAAACTAAAAGAAGTTCCTGTTACGGGGCAAACTGGAACTGCTTTCGACCAAGAATGTCCCAAGATACTGACATCTACTACGTGTCAAGAACAAACTTTTTCCTGTGCAGTTACCAAATCATACCTTCCAAAAGGGCTTATTGGATCCAAGTGCACAAGTGAAGTTAACATTGCTGGTCAAGTGTGTCACTGTTTGCTTGACACAGGGTCACAAGTAACCACTGTTCCGGTGTTGTTTTATAACAAACATCTGTCCCGTAAACCATTGAAATCCCTCTGCGACCTCCTTCAAGTCGAAGGTGCCGCAGGACAAGCCGTTCCCTACTTGGGATACGTGGAAATGACTGTAATATTTCCCAGAGATTTTATTGGCATTGACACAGAAGTGAATACACTTGCGCTCGTAGTGCCAGATTGCTACTCTGAACTCCAGTCCCAAGTACTCATCGGGATGAATACTCTGGAACCTTTGTACAATCAGTATATGGGAAGTGAACACGCCAGTTTCCAGCCAGCAATGCATGGTTACAGAGCTGTCCTCCAACTGCTCCAGTTGAGGCACAAGCAAAACCAGTTGGGCAAAGAGGGGGTTGTGAGACTCTCCAGCAAAGTTCCAGTTGTTGTTCCTGCAGGTCACACAGTTGTTGTGGAGGGCTCCATCCGTACCATCATTCCACCTACAAGCTGCTGTGCACTCATTGAACATCCTGTATCACCGGTGGCTGGAGGGCTGTGCGTCCAAACCTGTCTTATCACAGTTTCAAATCATTCATCCAATAAAGTACCAGTTATTCTCAAGAATGAGTCGGAGCAGCATATATCAATTCCACCTTTGAGTACCATTGCAGAATTTGTATTGACCCCTCAGATCTTGTCACATACTGCTTCTGTCGAACCCAATACAACTTCTCACGGTTGCAACCAGATTTTGGTGACTCACCATTATCTGAAGAATGGAAAGAAAGGATCACAAACAAGTTAAATGCAATACCTGAAGTCTTCTCACACCACGACTTGGATTTTGGAAGAACCGATAAGGTCAAACATAGCATCAAATTACATGACGAAACTCCGCTTAAACATCGCCCAAGGCCCATACATCCACAAGATATTGAGGCTGTGCGTAAACATCTGCAAGACCTTCTGCAAGCTGGAGTAATCAGAGAGTCAGAATCTCCGCTTTGCTTCTCCAATTGTTGTTGTACGCAAGAAAAATGGTGACGTCCGTCTTTGCATTGATTTCGAAGCTGAACCTTCAAACCATTAAAGACGCTACGCCTTCCTAATCTGGAAGAGTCATTTTCAGCGTTGACTGGTTCAAAGTGGTTCAGTGTTTTGGATCTCAAGTCAGGCTACTACCAGATTGAGATGACTGAAATGGACAAGGAGAAGACGGCGTTTGTTACCCCCTTGGGGTTTTGGGAGTTCAATCGTATGCCACAAGGTGTTACAAATGCTCCTCAACGCTCCAACGCCTCATGGAAAAATGTATGGCAGATCTTCATCTTAAGCAAGTCCTAGTGTTTCTGGATGATCTTATTGTCTTTTCCAGCACAGTGGAAGAGCACGAGGAGCGTCTGTTGCGTGTTCTCCACAGGCTGAGGGAATATGGTCTCAAGTTGTCACCAGAGAAATGTAAATTTTTCCAAACCTCTGTAAGATACCTGGGTCACGTGGTATCTGAGAAGGGGGTGGAGACCGACTCTGAGAAGATTATTGCACTGAAATCCTGGCCAATTCCGCAAACATTTAAAGAACTTAAGTCCTTCCTCGGATTTGCAGGCTATTACAGACGGTTTATCTGTGGTTATGCTGCCATCGCCAAGCCGCTCAACGACTTGACGAGAGGCTATGGTCCAACCCACAAGTCCAAGCACGGAGGGTTAGTACGAGCATCAAGGCTCAAGATTTTAAACAGCCGCTTTGGAGAGATGGACGCCAGCGTGTCAGCGTGCCTTTGAGACACTAATTGACAGCCTGACAACTGCTCCAGTTCTTGGATTCGCTGACCCAAAGAGGCCGTATATTCTGCATACTGATGCCAGTACAATCGGGCTCGGGGCAGCCCTGTATCAGGAGCAAGATGGTCATCTAAGGGTCATTGCATATGCCAGCCGGGTTTATCTGCCAGCGAGTCAAGATATCCCGCACACAAACTGGAGTTTCTTGCATTGAAGTGGTCCATTACGGAAAAGTTTCACGACTATTTGTATGGAGCTAATTTTGTTGTAGTTACTGACAACAATCCACTTACTTACATCCTAACGTCAGCTAAGTTAGACGCAGCTAGTCATCGTTGGCTTGCTGCTATTTCCACTTACACCTTCACGCTTCAATACCGTGCCGGTAAGCAGAACCAGGATGCAGATGCTCTTTCTCGACGTCCACATGACTCTATACCTGAAGGTTTCTCCGATACCGATATCATCCGACAGTTTACACAAGAGCACAGTAATGAACTTGGGTATGAGGTTGCACCAGAGGTCATTGCTGCCATCTGTCATAGCTGCCTAGCAAGATCCTCTCTCTCTACCTCTTCTGATGTACACACCATCACACTGGTCGAGTCCCTGAGTATGTCCGTCAAGGCCATCCCTGACAGTTACATCAACGAGAATCAACACGGACTTCCAGTTGTTTCATCCTTGTCTTTTCAGGAACTCAAGGCAAAGCAAAGATCTGATCCTGTACTTAGAGAAGTTATCTATCAGCTGGAGACGGGAGGAAGTGTTCCTCCAACTGTACGACAAGAACTCCCTGAACTCGCATTGTTGCTTCGGGAGTTGAATCGACTTGAGTTGCAAGATGACATATTGTACAGAAAAAGACAAGTGGGGGAAGAGATGCAGTTGCAACTTGTCCTGCCGGAAAAGTTAAGGTCCCTGGTGCTGACGAGTCTCCATAATGATATGGGACATATGGGAGTTGAACGGACATTAGACCTTGTTCGATCCAGATTTTTCTGGCCTCGCATGTCGATTGACGTGGAGACCAAAATTCGTACCTGCGATCGGTGTGTGAGGAGGAAAACTCTGCCGGAGAGAGCCGCACCTTTGGTCAACATCACCACCACTCGTCCATTGGAGTTGGTCTGTATGGATTTTCTGTCCCTCGAACCAGATCAGAGTAACACGAAAGATATTCTCGTTCTTACAGATCACTTTACCAAGTTTGCCGTGGCTTTACCCACGCCCAATCAGAAAGCCCGGACAGTGGCGCGTTGTTTATGGGAAAACTTCATAGTGTGTTATGGCATTCCTGAACGCCTTCATTCTGATCAAGGACCGGATTTTGAGTCAAAACTCATTAAGGAACTCTGTGAAATCTCAGGTATTGAGAAGACGAGAACTACACACTACCATCCCAGGGGTAATCCGGTTGAACGCTTCAACAGAACACTCTTAAACATGTTGGGAACCCTTGAGTCTCACCAGAAGATCAAGTGGAAAGAGTATGTCATACCGCTGGTCCGTGCGTACAACTGTACCAAAAGTGAAGTTACTGGGTTTACGCCATACGAGTTAATGTTTGGTCGTTCACCTCGCCTTCCAGTGGATATTGCTTTTGGGCTACCAGTTAGGGAACATCATTCATCGTCACACTGTAAATACGTGGAAAATCTGCGCTCCCGACTTGAGCAAAGTTACCAGATTGCTTCAAAGAATGCAGGGAGATCAGCAGCCAGAAATAAACACCGGTTTGACCAGCGTGTGATTCCATCAAGCTTGGAAGTTGGTGATCGTGTTCTCATTCGTAATGTTAGACTGCGTGGGAAACACAAGCTGGGCGATAAGTGGGAGCGGGATGTGTATGTGGTCCTCAGCCGTGCTGGTGATTTACCAGTGTACACAGTGAGGCCGGAGAAGGATGTTCATGCACCAACTCGAACACTTCACCGTGATCTCTTACTTCCCTGTGGGTTCCTTTCAGCCGATACATCCAGTGATTTTCCAAAACCTTCAGCTGCTCGTAAACCAGTGACCCGCAGTCAGCGGCTAGCTGATTCGTCCACTGAGCTGCTGGATGATGAATGGGATTTCTCGTATATTGCACCCCACTCATCTAGGGAATTTCCGTTGGAGTCTGCTGTCCCTATTGCAGCTCAAGAATCAAGTTCAATGCAAAGCTGTGAACCTCATTCCAGTAGTGTTCCTGTGGTTACACTTACCAATCATGCTGATCCTGATCCAATGTCTTTGCCTCAACACTTAATTGATCCTGGGAGTCCTCTGCTACCACTGATGCCACTATGCTACCTCCGAACAATCCAAAGTGCTTACCTACAGATAAGGATTGCACTGAACCTTTAATTCCGCCTGAAGAAGGGATGCATCTTGAGATGGATGTTCCTGAGGATGAGGAAGTAGAATCGGGTGGCCAAGCAGAGACATCTCCTGATTTGATCGAGACCCAATCTAACTCACCTGTTTCTGACAATTCTGATTTCACTTTAGATGTAGCGGAACCTGATCAAACTATCCGTCGGTCTTCCAGACAGCGACAGCCGCCTAACCGGTTCGGTTATTCCGCTTTAGGCAAACCCTTGATCTCGGTTGTGCAGACACTCTTTCATAGTCTGGCAGATGTTTATGGCGAAGTGTTTAATATTACCCCCGCAGCAAACTGTGACTTTGAATCAACCATTCAGGTTGTTTAGCATGCACACGGAGGTGCATGGTCTTAAGGGGGGAGGGTGTAACACGGGTGTCAAAACCCTGTTGACTGCATCCTCTTGCCGTTTTTACTCTTTGGTTACGGGTCTTAGGTCACGTGGTCAAACCGACCAATTATCTCCCTTTATTAAGCGCTACCCGGAAGCTACCGGTAGATGCGAGACATGAGAGGAAACGTTTGCTGCTGGTAGGTTTTACTGGTTCATGACTTTTTGTTATGCAAAGCTATGAAAATAAATGTATATGTTAACTCATAGGAGCCAACTGCCGTTGCCTAAACACCGCGAATAAGCTGAGCATTTAATCCGGAAAACCGGAAGTGGTGAGTAGAGCTAGCATGTTGCATTGTGAATGGGTTAGCATAGCAGCCGTTCCCATTGTTTTATATGGGTCCGGTTAGCATTTCTCATTTATGCCAAGTTTCTACAAGTTTATCTTTTACAATATTGTTGTCAATTGCACTTTTAAAGTATTGCTGCTGTATTGAATGACTGTGTGCCAATACTATGCACTTTAGTCCTGGAAATTAATTATATTAATCATGTTACTGATTAATATAAATTATTGATTGAACATTTCAAGTATATTGTACGATTACTGACTTTATACATATGAAAAGTATTTATAATACAACTTGTATTGTTAAGATTTTGGATTGTGTACACATAGATTATTAAAATGCATGGTCCTGTTCTTTGCACAGGCCAGGTTTTATGATGGCGAGCTAAGATAGGCTTTCTAGCCCATGGAATGGAAAAGAGAACCTGAACCAACGTATCTGAGGAGATTCCTACACGGAAACCCGACACCCTGCTCTGTCTGGGCTGGTAGGAGGCTCCAGTAGCCGACGTTTATTCTTTTGCACACTTAAGCACCTACTCCGCTACGACCCATTGTTTCCCCACTCACGTATCACGGACACATCCCTTTGAACTTTGTTGTGGGTCGTAGGAGTTGGGTTGCTGAGTGCAACGGACTGTCCAATCGTGTTTTAATCTGTTGCAAATCTGAGTGCTTCAGATGAATTGTGTGGACATTATCATAATTGTACATGATTGAGACATTGTAAATATGGGAGTCCGCTCTCACTGAATGGCCATTCCTTATTCTTTATTCTTCATTCTTTATTCATTGTGTTGTTGTATGTTATTGTTGTTATATTATTGAATACAAGGTACCATCTAAAAGCTAAAAGCAGTCTCTTGCCTCCTCTCTCCCTGAGCCGTACTTATTCTTCTGACTTAGCCCTTTAACGAGATACTATCAGTATTGTTTCTTACGTTGTCTTTATATATTCAAACAAATATTTTAAAACCCGGTTATGCAACGTACATGCTACACACGTGTGCCAAAAAAGTTATCAATTTGTTTTTTGATACATTTGTGGCTGTGGTCGTAATGAGTCTGTGAAGAGGCAGCCATTTCTTTGGGAAATAAATGCCATTTTCCAATTGCCAGGATCCTTCCTTTAGAGGAGGTCCCTCCAGAGCCACGGCTAGAGTCTTAGAAAACTCCTCAGAATCCTTTGGAACTTGTAACCTTGTACTTTTAGACAAGTTATATTTACATTTTGCCTTTTTAAACAGGGGGGTGCAGCGATTCCTGAGTCATCTCAAATCTCCAGCCAGTATTTTGTTTTTCTCGCCTTAGCCCAAGCATAATCTATTATTTTCAAAGGTTCAGACAGCTCCCAGGAAAACCAGGGATTGTGGAGACCTTTAACTCTAAATTACAAGGTGGTGTAGCAGGCCCAAGCAGTAGCACAGGCCCGAGGTCATGAAGCAGGCTCCAGCCAGAAGAAGTTTCAAGCAGTAGCACAGGCCCTGTTATTTGACATTACCCTGAAGTTTACACTTTAAAGCACGAAATGCAATCCTCCAAGTGCATGTGTCCCTGCGGTCTCAAGGGAGGCGAGGGCCTTTATCGCCGCTTGCGGCTTTAATTTATTATTACTATTTTTAATTTCTTCTTGCATATTTCCTCTTTGGCTCTTCAATGTGTTTTCAAATTACTACTGTCATTTCAACATGGAAATTATCATCTGTTTCACGCAAAAGGCGACACAACCATAATAATCTGCATGTTGTATCACTGTCAATAACTGCCCCTTCTACTTTCCCAATAGGCTTGTGGAACTGCCAGTCTGCTGTGAACAAAGCTGATTTCATTACAGCTTTTGTTCAACATTCTGGTCTTTCAGTTGTAGCACTTACAGAAACATGGATCAAACCAGAGGACTCTGCCACTCCCGCTGCCCTCTCCCATAATCACACTTTCTCCCACAGTCCTCGCATCACTGGAAGGGGCGGAGGGACCGGACTACTTATTCCTACCGACTGGAAGTTCAAACAGCTATCACCCTTGTGTGACAACAGCTCCTTCGAGTTCCATGCTGTTACCATCACCCACCCTGTTAAAAGTCATTTTGTAGTTATCTATCGGCCCCCAGGTCCGCTTGGACATTTCTTGGAGGAGTTGGATGCGCTTCTTTCATCCTTCCCTGAGGATGGAACTCCTCTGGTGGTATTAGGAGACTTCAACATCCACCTTGAAAAGCCACAGGCTGCTAACTTCATTAACCTAACTGCATCATTTGACCTCAAGCAGGTTTCCACATCGACAACCCACAAGTCTGGTAACCAACTAGATCTTATCTACATAAGATACTGCTCCACTCAGCACACTCAGGTCACGCCACTGCACACTTCCGATCATTTCTTCATTACTTCGACCTTGACCTAACTTTTTCAGACACTGCAATTGTTTTACCGCTGGTCACTTTCCGACGCAACCTGCGTACACTCAGTCCCTCCCGTTTTTCCTCTGCTGTCTCTTCTGCACTGCCCTCTTCTGAGGAGCTCTCTCTTTTAAACACAAACAACGCCACCGACACTCTGTGCTCCACGCTTACATCCTGCTTGGACAACTTATGCCCTCTTACATCTAGACCAGCCCGTACATCCTTGTCTGCCCCCTGGTTATCCAATGTTCTACGCGAGCACCGCGCCAGCCTCCAGTCAGCTGAGAGAAAATGGCGCAAGTCAAAAGATCCTACTAACCTCTGTATCTACCAGTCTCTCCTCTCTACTTTCTCTGCTAATGTCACCTCTGCAAAAACTGTCTACTACCATTCTAGGTTAATTAACTCACCTGACTCGCGCACTCTCTTTGCACTCTCTTTAAAACCTTTTCTGCCCTCCTTTGTCCGCCTGCTCCCCCACCTTCATCGGATTTAAGAGCTGATGATTTCGCGTCTTTCTCTCTTCTCTTTTCTCTTTTCTCTCATCTAACCGAAGCAGATGTTTCCAAGGTCATTAGTTCTAACCACCCTACTACCTGCCCGCTGGATCATCCCCACACATCTCCTTCAGGCCATCTCTCCGTCTGTCGTGCCTGCTCTCACCTACATCATCAACTCATCTCTCTCCACTGGGTCATTCCCCACAGCTTTCAAAGAGGCCCGCATCACACCACTATTGAAGAAACCCACACTTAACCCTACACTGCTAGAAAACTACAGACCAGTTTCCCTCCTTCCCTTCATTGCCAAAGCTCTGGAGCGAGTTGTGTTTACTCAGCTCTCATCCTTTCTCACACGGAACAACCTCCTGGACCAGAACCAGTCTGGGTTCAAGAGCGGACATTCCACCGAAACTGCCCTGCTCTCAGTCATCGAAGCTCTGAGACTGGCAAAGGCAACACCCAAGTCATCTGTACTCATCTTAATGGATCTGTCTGCTTCTTTTTACACTGTTAATCCTCCTGTCTTCTCTCAGGGCGATGGGTGTCTCTGGAATAGCGTTGCAATGGTTCAAGTCTTACCTCTCGGATAGGTCATTCAGAGTATCCTGGAGAAACGAGGTCTCTGAGTCCCAACATCTCAATACAGGGGTGCCACAGGGCTCAGTGCTTGGACCGCTACTCTTTTCCATATACATGCCATCCCTTGGCTCTGTCATCCAGAAGCATGGTTTTTCCTATCACTGCTATGCAGATGACACTCACCTCCACCTGTCATTTCAACCTGACGATCCGACGGTCTCTGCTCGCGTCTCGGCGTGTCTGAGTGACATCTCACTTTGGATGAAGGACCATCACCTTGCAAACCTTGCAAAAACAGAACTGCTTGTGATTCCGGCCAATCCAAAGACCCACCACAACCTCTCCATTCAACTAGGCCCATCAACCATTACACCGTCCAGGTTGACGCCTGCATCAAGTTCAAAGCTATGCTCTTGGCCTACAAGACCACTACTGGTTCTGCACCCTCATATCTTCACTCACTAATACAGACCTACGTTCCTACCAGATCCCTGCGCTCTGCAAATGAACAACGTCTGGTGGTACCGTCCCAAAAAGGTAAACAATCACTCTCGCGTACCTTCTCTGGATCTGTTCCACATTGGTGGAATGATCTACCTGCTGCTACGAGATCAGCGGATTTTTAAAGATGTAGCCATCTTTAAAAAACGCCTGAAAACACATCTCTTCCGTCAACACCTGACTGACAAACACTGAGTTCTACTTCCTTTCTATCGATTCCTTTTTTTAAAAAAAATAAAAAATAAAAAATTCTCTTATCCTTAGCTTTGTTTACTGCGCTGGGTTTAAACTGACTAGTTTTTTGTGCACTTATGCTTTTTGTACCTTGTGTTGTTAAAATTGCTTCCATTGTTTTTCCTCACTTTTAAGTCGCTTTGGATAAAAGCGTCTGCTAAATGACTAAATGTAAATGTAAATGTAAATGTACATGGTTGGTCTATGATGCCCCGGCTGATGACCCTTCTTCAGCTGTTTCACAGTTTTGCTTGACATTATCTTCAAAGTTTTCTTCACATTAATTATGTAACATACAGCAGGCGGACACTATTCGACTTATAAAAGTTATGGTTCATTTAAATTTTGAGCCAGCCAAAGGCAGACTCAACTGTCATCCAAGTTTGACTCAATCTGTGATTGAAGTTGAGCTGCTGTGTTGTTACCCCTGGTCCCTCTGGGTAAGGTCAGCCAGGTTTAAAGAGGTTAGGCTGAATCACCCAAGAGAAGAAGAGGCACATCAACTCCCTGAAATCTTTCAGTCTAGCTGGGAAAAAGGGTGCTTTCTCTGTCATGCTGAAACAAAAACAAAAGAGCAAAAACACAAGCATCGTGTACCTTCCTGGTACCTAACCTGGTTGGCCAACATTAATATCCCAAAAATCTTATATTATAGTCTACCACACCCTGTAAAATAATCGAGTAGTACCCCTTCCGGTTATAAAAATCAGCTGAGTTTTCATGAGGAGCTTTGATCTTTATGTGGGATCCATCAATTGCACAGACTACCTGAGGAAATTGCCATTTGTCTCTATAACCTTGGATTATCTGCCTGAACTCTGCTGCAGTGGGATGTTTTATGTGCTGAGGTTTCATGACAACATTGATGGCAGTCGCATCCTCTTGGGTGATCAGGCAGGATGTTCATACCCAATTGACCTGTAGTCTTGGTTTGTGGCTAGTCTCCAGATACAAATTGCCACATAAGCCCCTACCGGTGCTGCCCTTCGGTATTCAGCTAGGGCCGTAGAGTTTCACAAAGCCGATCAAAGGTCTGTCTGCACATTCTTAAGTGATTGCACTGTCATCTGTCCAGTGGCATTTCCTCCCTGGCGCCAAGGGAGGCCAGGCTTCCTCAGTTTTTTCAGACCAAAGTTCTCATTGATATCAATTCTAAATAAAGTTTATCTTTTGTGTTGTTTCCGCCGGCGTTTCTCTGACATTACGCCCGTAAACCCCTCCCTTGAAATTGAATGCAAGCAACAGGGTACCAGAATAAAATAGGAAAAGAGTTAGTCACAGATGGCAAGGCTAAAAAGTTTACTATCTTTTATGAAAAACTTAAAAAAAAACATTGAACTTGCACGTTATGTTATTTTACAAATATTATTATTTTTCTTAATTAAAGGAAGTGTTAATTTTATACTTTATCTTGTGTCTGGTGTTAATTTAGTAAATTAATTTTTTTGGTGTATTCAAGTTTGGTAACCCCTCAGTGCTAAGCACTACTGTTAAAGGTATTATATTTTGACACAAATAATTTAGGAGTAGATTTTGATTAAACTTTTTAGTACAAGAGTACACTGTAAAAGAACCCAGAGCCCACTAAAGTAATGCATGAGTAAAAAAGAGCTACAGAGAGGAAGCCATTGCTCTGAACACAAATAAGATTACAGTATTGATGTTACAAGATTTAAAGCGCCTAGAGAGCGCAACATTTAATGTTTTAGCTAAAGGCAATTTACAATACTTGAGAATGAATGAATGAACAGCAGCTTAAAATAAAATCTTATGGCAGGCCAACATCAAAACTTGAGCTGTGTTTGGAGAGGAAAAAGGGTTTTTGGACATTTAATACCAAGAACTCTGCCCACACTGACTGCCAGCGCTAAACTTCAGCGGCTGTTTTGCTGGCCCTGGATTATTTTTGATGAGGACGGCTATTTGACCAACAATTCAGGACCCTGTCTGAAGCTGGATACGGAGGTTTAGAGGTAAGTTCAGATATAACCCAGGGTCTTTACTATCAACAAGCTCATTCACTTTCTATTGAGGTAGATCTATGTGGTAACTTGCGCTGAATAGCTAGCTTGCTTTGGAGCTCGATAAGTTACAGGTACATGACAGAAACACGGATCACTGACAAATCAGCAAATAGAACCAAGCTGTGGGTATCACATGAATTGTTTAAAACCCAAAATGAGTCCAGTGGGCAACAACTTGAAAACACACATAATAATAATAATAATAATAATAATATAATAACATGTGAGTTAATCCTGTTTGGCCTGCGACTTAGACAGTTTTTTGAATTTTAACTTTATTTTTATACATCCTAGAGTAGATGTTTTTGTGCTTGAACCACTGGTCCACACTAAAGGCACCACCGTTTTATTCTTTTTTCACATTTTAACATGGCTTGGATCATGATTTGATGTTCATCCCACATTAGTCCTGCCTGTCTCATAAATAGTGTCAATGGGCCATAAACTTTTAGATGTCGACCAATTTTCCGGTCCTTTTCATGCAATGCTGCATGGACCACTTTGCCACATACAATTTATGGACAGAAGGATGACACTTAGTCAGGGTGAGGGTGATTTATTCATCCTTATGATCCTCTGCGCAAGAGTCCGACCACACAGACCTCCCTCATGACTTATCGCGATGCACAAATCGCTAGACAACAAGAACTGATCTGCATTATAGCGAGTGAGAAGACTACCCTCTTAACACAAAATGCTTTGGCTAAGTCTATCTTTCTCTGTTTTAACATCTGACTGTTCATGTAAAATTGAGTTTTTCTACAAGTTGCAGCTAGAGGGCGCCCTTTCTCTTCCAAAGACAGCTGATCCAACTCACAGTCAGTACAGTTCATTCATTACACACAGCCACTCCCAAAGTAACTTAATGTGCCAGCATCTAGTTATGAGAGTGACTTTGGAGAAGGACATTGTGTGCTATTTCTAAAAACGTTAAAATGTTTGTGTCCAGTTACAAGAGGACACACAATTGGCTGGAAACACCAAGTTAAAAAATGCCTACAAATATGGCTAACTATATTTTTTACATAAAAGTGGGATATAAAAGTCAGAAAAACAACATTGACAGTACTACGCTTCCGTAGATAAAGTTGATCATTTATAATTATATTTTCTGTATGAAATCTATATTAGCATCTGTGGTTAATATGTTTTTTCTTCACCTTATACATACATAAAATAGACACATTGCATACCTTTTTCAAGAAACTGGTTATTTAGAAATTGTAGTCAAAGAAGTAAGTGCTGTATTTTTGAGATGGAGTAAATATGTGTTTAACCAGTTTTGATGTTTGTTTTTCAGTTTCCTTACCCATGCAACTGCAGGTCAAAGACCTCAGGAGCAACCTGAAAGTTCAAGAAACCCTTCCACTTTATCATTCCAATTTAATAAGAGACAAAACAATGTGTTTTATGATTTCTGGTTCTTTTACACAATAACTTCTATTGCTTTGCATGCTAAAATAACACTATAGTGATAAATAAATTATTTAAAGTTTTGTCTGTTTGCCTTCATCTACTTTCATGTTTTTTAAAAGTTTCTTTAAAAATGAATAAAAACACCTTTTACAAGTTATTAACTTTGTGCACTTAAATACAAAGTGTATAAATTATGTCAGATTTGAGAGCTTGAAATACAGTTTAAAATGCCTTCAAACCTAGAAACACATAAATGAATGGAGATTTGTTTGAGTTTAAGTTTATTTAAAAGAAACTGAAGTTGTTGATGATCCAGGATGTGATTCAGATGAAGCTGAGGAAGATGAAGCTGGGCTACGTCAGCTGTGCAGGAGCAGAGAGGACCGACAGAGCAGCAGACCGATAACTGGACTGGACAGTACTGGACTAGACTGGACAGTACTGGACTGGGGCAGGCCCGACAGAGGAGCAGACCAAGGACTGGACTTGACTTGACTTGACTGGACTTTGCAGGCCCGACAGAGAAGCAGCAGCAGACAGGTAACTGTAGAGGGGCTCTGCAAAGACAGAGAACAAAGTAAAAACTTATGTTTAAAACAAGTCTTCCTGTTGGGCCCGGTCACCTCTGTTCATGAGATTTACTGTTAATCACAGAACAAATGACAACATTAATGTTGGTCTTTTATTCACCAGCTCACTGTATGTTACTGTGTGTGTAAGGACTGTTTTTTTATTTATTTGAACTTACATTTGCCTAAATATAATACTTTAGAAAATGTGAACTGTACTGGGTTAGAGGTAATGTCTCATGTTGAAAACCTGACATAAACATTTACCTGTTTACTGTTGTCATGATTTACAGATGACAGATGTACAAATATAAAACTAACACATGCACTTTAGCTACAGTAATGTTTAAGGGATGTATGACTGCAGAGTAAGGAAAGTGTTTTCTAGAGTAATAAGTCTCAGCGGTTAGTGGGCTTTGCAGGTATAATGTTTAATGTAATGTAACACCCACCTGTCTAAAGTGCTCACAGCACAACCAAGAGCCTTTCTTCTGATCAGCCTCAGCCTGACGGCATCACCTTTAGGAAATCTGTGGAGAGAGAACAAGATCTATTTTCATAAAAGAGGCATGTGTCAAATGTATTTACCAAAATGGCACAACACATCTTTGTAAAAGAGTACATTAAGCCCACTTCTATTTTTTTCTTTTATTATTATGATTATATTATGGCCCTTACTGGGTTTACAAACTACACAGTAATTATTCAGTCAGAGATATTTATCTTTCTCTTACTAAAAAAAAAAAAAAAGAAAAAAAAATTAAAATTTGCTTCAGGTCTAAACGTGTAGGTTATAACTACAAAAACAGCTTATTACCAGCACAACTACCAAACTGTATAAGAGCATTATGCCTTCCTAATTGAAGGTTAGATATGTTTGGATCTTTATATTATTAACCAAGTTGGGTCCAGTTATCATATTAAACTATCGTTAAAACGGTGGAGCAGTAAATTAGGCCTTTAGCAGCCACCTTCGGGTCAGCTAACAAAAGCTCTATAGTTTAGCCTACTGTATATATTCTGAACAGTATTTTAACACATGCAACATTTATTCACCTAAAACTGGAGCGTGGTTCATTTAGTGCAGTTGGACGATGGAAAAGTGATTTAAATCAGCTGAATTAAAGCAAACACAGCTAACGTTAGCTTTTAGCTAACAGCAAACGATCTCCATTCATGAACAGCAGCAACTAACAAACTAATTTATAAAAAACGAAGACATACTGGCTAAAAAGCTTTGAAAAACAGACTAACTATAAACAATCTTTGAGTGTATTAAAAAAGCTTAACTTTCGCTGAATTAAAATAGTTTGGCTTTCATGTCCATAAATATCCAGCGGCTTTTGCTCCCGAGAGAGCGGCGTAAACAACAAGACGGGAGCGAGTGGCAATTATTATACAATCTATGGTGCCAACCAAACCTGTCAGCCACGCCCCTGCGAGCCGACATGGCAGAATGAAGGCAGCTGATAGGTCAGTTTTTAATCTTAATATCTTGAGTTATGTGACAAATATCAATATAACGATTACGGGAATAATAAGAATGTGTTCAAACAAAGACAACATAGTCAGAATGATGACTGTGACAAAAATAGTTTGTATTTGGGGCCGATTTTTTAATGGATGTCAATGAGGGTAAGGCTTGATGGAGCCTAACCCTACTTCCTAATAGGCTTCCAACACGGAAGCGGGCTTCCTATGTCCACCCCTTCTACCGTCAAATGGTGTCAGCCCATCCTTCTTTTTTCTCTTATCCAGTGCAGGGTTGCAGGGGCAGCTGTCTAAGCAGAGATGCCCAGAGTTTCCTCTGGCTCCCAGTTGGAGATAGCCGGAACAGGGGGAATCCAGAACTCTGAACAGATGCCCAAGTCTAAGCTGGCTCCTCTCGATGCGGAGGAGCAGTGAGTTCCTCCCTCTGACGGAGCTTATCACACAATCTCTAAAGAAGTGCCCAGCCGCCATGTGGGAGAAACTCATTTCAGACTCTTGTATCCGGAATTGTGTCTTTTCAGTTATGACCAACTGTTCATGACCGTCAGTGAGAGTAGGAGTGTTGAACAACTGATAAATGAAGAGCTTTGTCCTATGGCTCAGCTCTTTCTTCACCACAACAAACCAACATATTGATTGCATTGCTGTGGAAACTGCGCCAGTCCATCTGTTTTTGCCAATGATAAATGCACTTGTCACTGCAAAAAAACAAGCGAGAGTTTGTCTAAATCTCAAAAAGCCTCTGTCAAAATGCAAGTTGTGGCTATCCCCGACAAGCAATAACGTAGTCATAGCACAATCACTCATTCTGGCTTTTAGCCTTTGGTTGTTGGTTGCCCTTTCAGACAGGATTAAGTTTACAGATGTAGGAGGAAAGATTGCCTGAAACAAGAATCTGACTGTGCTGCAAATGTAGGGAATCTTGCTAAAATCTATATTAATAGAACTGTATTCTTTTATAATCATTAGTGATGACACTGTAAACAAACCCAAGCCCACAACTTACCTTAAGCCCTATTAAGCCACTTGAGTTTAAGACTGTTGTTGTGAGAGTGGAGCAGAGGGACAACAGTACCCGACCTTCACACAGAATTCAAACAAAAATTAAATTAATTAAATAGCATAATATCTGATTATTTTTTATAAATTACACAGAGGTCGCACTAGACTTTCTCACTCTCCGTCATTTTGACGGACGGAGTCGTAAAAAAATTTCTTTCCTCGTCTATTATTACCCGTCATTTAAAATTGTTATACTTTAATAATACTTGTAATGGCTTTTCGTTTTACTCACATTTTAAGAAATTTCAAGACAAGCATAAAGGAGAGATTATTCATTTTATTTAAGTACAACAGATTATGTTACACAGAAAGTGAAAGGATATTTTGAGATTGAACTCTAGAGCACGCAATATATTACACAATATGATTCCGACAAAAATGAACTGAACTTAATTGTTGTGCCCCTCCTGACAAGTCCGTTACTTGTGTCAAAATTGATGCTGCATACCCCTCTTGCACTTGGTAGTTGCGCCCCTGGACACGATTCAAGATAATTGCTGATTGATTTGTACATTCGGCACCAACTGGTCAGGAGTAGGAATTACAATAGATCACTCTCAGAATAATCCGTCAAAATGACAGATGGCATTTAGACTTTTCCCTGCTTGTCCCTGCTAAAAAAAAAACGTCAATAACGGAAAATATTCGGTTAATGCGACCTCTAAAATTACATCGAACATGCCCATAAGGATTATTCCTCTTGAATATTTCGCAACAGCAGAGACCGGTAACCTTGACAATATGGTATATCTGAGGAAAGGTTTGCTTTACAAACCAAAGCCGCACCCTGGGACTACAGAGAGAAATCAATCAAAACAGAAAACAAACTCTGTACAGGCCTTTATCTGTGCCAGGAAGAGCCCTGATTGGAGAGTGAAACCTGGCTTCCCTTTGAACAACTTCTGGAAGCAGAAGGAGCTGGAACTGTATTAAATAATTGAGAGTTGGAAGGTAATTGAGGACATAGATCAATAATATCTAGGGGGTTGTTCTCATTACAGACAAACCCAGACACTTCTGGAAGTTATATCTCAATAATGATGAATGTGGAAGGGTGAAAGGAGAGGGAGGAGCAGAAAGGCAGCAATGAGAACTGAAGATTTAACAAATGAGACCCATTTTACTGCTGTCTGTCTCATCAGTACTTAGTACCAGAGCGTTTGATGTGGCAGGTGCGTCGGCTGCCTCACATTTCAAAATGCCACATCTCTGTGTTTAGAAAATAGGGATCTTTCCAGGGACGGCTTCCTGGACCCTGATTTCCCACAGGATTCTAAGTCTTCACACGCATGGGAGTCTGTGAGTGTTAAAACAGTAGGCCCCCTCACTAGCATTGCTGTCTCCCCAAACCAAACGGCACCAAACTCCCCATTACAGCCTCCTTCTATCACCTCACTTCTGCTTCTATCACCTGTTCTCTGTGTAAAAGGAGACAGCTTTCTTTTAAAAGCATCTTGCCAGATTAAATACAGTCATTTCATTAAATGTTTAGTGGGTGTTTTCAGACGAGAAATTGTATCTTTTATCCACCGGGGAAGAAAATGGAGGGCTGCATTTAAAGTTGTGGAGTGTATTTCATGAGTATAGCTTACCTGTTTATCCCCAAGGCACCCACAAATGTGAACACAAGTGTTTGTTTTACTACTACACTAAACATGAGCCCAGTCTCTCCCTGTAAGACTTCACCTAAATGTCTCGGAAAAAATTGGTGTATATAGTGTACATAAAACCACTGTGCCTGTGTTGTCAGGTGTGACGTGGGAAATTATCCAATATTATTTTATTGCTTCAAAAATTATTTACTTACAGCAAATAATTTGCTATTATTATGTGCCTATGGAATATCTACTCAAATAACGACTAGCAGGCCACCAGAATTTCCAGTAGCCCTTGAGAGATTAAAGAAAACACAACTTTTCCACTTTTCACAGTTTAACGTTCGAAAGAGATCGTGAGGTTGTGAACTAACATCTATAGATAACACAACATATCCTCCCATGTGAGGTCAATCGTCCTCTTCCTAATGACTGTCCTGAGAGATCGGTTCCTCAAGGACACTCCAGGATGTTTACAGTGACCAGTCTTGGCATCTCATGTTCTGCTACACTTAAACACAGCCAAGGAAAATGACACAAAGTGGTGATGCCAATTAAATGTCTCCCCTCAGCTCCACTGCTCCATCTGAGTGGCCATTGTCTTCACCCCGCTCATATAAATCAGACGTACATGAACAGAGGAGGATTAAAGAGGAAACGGTGGAGGGAGGGGTGTTATGGCCAAACTGTCTTCCTCAAGGTCGTCACGGTGATTGGGCTGGTATGAGGAGGATGAGACTCAGGGAAATTATACATTGTCCATTCAGCCATTTTGCTCTTTACAGCTCTTAAAGGAGTTCTGACACCATGCCACGCAGAATAAAGGAGGATTGCCCAATTGGTGCAGAACTGACCTACATTAAAGAACTGCCAACATTTAAAGTTATCGAGGACAAATTTACAGAGGCCCCATTGAGACATTCTTAGTCAGCAGAATTTCTTAAAAATGTTATGCCAATTATTTTTTTATAATCCATGCAGCATGTAATATGTTTTGTCATATCCTTATCCAAATGACCATATGTGTTCTAATGCACTAAGAGCGATCTGTTCCCAATGACAGTAAACAGATGTATATCACTCCAACTCCTGTAATTAGCTGCGTACTGTAGGAAATGTGATCCAGCAGGCTGTACATGCTCACTGTGCTCTATATGGGACCTAAAGCCTATTTCTAATATTACACATTGAAACACTGACTAAAATAAACTATTAAAGTGTGAGATAATAGGGTTTGCCAATGTCAATGGTGCACTTGTAGCTAGTGCAAAAAGGATAATTGGGCCTTTTTCTGCATCAGAGACTATGTGTATACAATACAGTATGTGTTTTTTACATGCCTCTGTCTGATGTTAGTCTGACACTAATCTGTGGTTCACGAAACAGGACAGAGACATTATTGGTGCAGACATATTCATCGGTCTCTGTTCTTAAAAAGATGGACAACCACCCCAGTCTGCCAGTCCAGAGATACTGTCCCCAACCGCCATGCAATGTTGCGATGTTGCGATGTTGAGGCGTGTCAGCCAAGATAGCCCCACAACATCCAAAGACTTAAGGTTCTCAGGGCGGAACTCATCCACCCCTGATGCCTTGCCACCTTGAAGCTTCTACCTCAGTGACTTTGGAGCTTGGGTGCTGGAGTCCACATCCGAGCCCTCAGCCTCTGCTTCCTCAGTGGAAGATGTGTCAGTGGTAAGGAGATACCCAAAGTATTCATTCCATCGTTCGAAAATATCAGCTGCCCACCTCCACTGTAAACAGTGTTGGCAGGGCACTGAGGCGCCGGCCAGTTTGCCAGAATTTCTTCATGGCCTCACCAAACTCCTCCCAGACCCGAGTTTTTGCCTCCACAACCACCCGCGCTGCAGTCCTCTTGGCCTGCCAGTATCTATCAGTTTCCCCAGAAATCCCATGTCCTAGTTTCGATTTAGGTTTTAATATACTGTTGTGGATAGTATGCAAAATGTATCTAAGGCCTCCTTTTCTGTTAAGTGCGGGCTTTTCTGTTTGAACAAAAATTGCTTCCCTCACCACTCTCTCAAACCATCCTTTGTTATTTCTTCCTGTGATTGGATGACCGCTCTACATAGCTACATCATTGGTCGTTGCCGTTTAAAGTTAGCAACATCAAAAACTTATCTGTCTTCAATTAATTCTAGCTTCATACTATAAATAATAATAATAATAATAATAATAATAATAATAGATTTGATATATATTGCGCTTGTCTCCCAAGGGACTCAAAGCGCTTACACAGTCATACTGGTGATGGTAAGCTACAACTGTAGCCACAGATGCCCTGGGGCAGACTGACGTGGCAGCCATTTTGCGCCTACGGCCTCTCCGACCATCACCACATACTGTACATTCTTACACATTCATACGAGGCAAGGTGGGTTAAGTGTCTTGCCCAAGGACACAACGACAGTATGAATTGAAAAAAGCGACCACTGAGCCACTGCTGCCCTTCAAATACAGTCTGGCAACTTCCATTATTTCAGGTTTTTATGAGATTTTGAGGGAAATGCATGTTATAATGTCCTGTTTAAACTTAGCAGTTTGAGACTGTAGGATGAAAACGTGCCAAAAACAACAAAAAAAAAAAGGTTAAAGGAAAGGCATCTGGACTTAGTTTTCAAGGTGAAGACATTTCATCTCAAATTCCAAGAGACTTTATCAATTCTGAGATCGACCAATACGAGAGCTGAGCTTATATCTCTAGAGGGAGAAGTTTAACCTGAAACTAACTGTGATTGGACTGTTCTGGTCTCATAGTTGAAAGGGTAGTGTGACTCCTGATGTGAGAGTCGTTAAAGGCTCAGGAGAGTCGTTAGTGTCACTGTTCACTTGAGGTGTTGTTGTTCTTCTAGAGTAAAACTGTTTTGATTTAGGTTTCAGAACACTGTCTTAAATAGTGTGCAACAAGAATCTGATGCCACCTCCTCTGTTCAGAGACTGCTTTTTCCATTTTAACAAAAATTACTTCCTCAACACCTCTCTCAGGCTCAGAATTAAAAAAGTCTCTTGGAATTAAGAGATGAAATGTCATGTTGAAAACTGACTGAACTGAAAACTTAACCTTTTCTTCAAGATGACCTGGATGACTGAGTACCTTCACATATGCTAATAAATAATATAAATAGAATAAGAACACATTGAAAAGCACCACAACCAAGGACTGTCATCCCCTCAAGGTGAAACATAAGAAACATAATCAAGGCTATTGTGTACAGACAGCAGGTCCAAGTCCAAATGGAAATGTGTTTATTTATTGTGGCCTTTTCCCGTCAACAGATTCAAGGCCAAATCTATTAATTAAAAACCTTCAACTCTCTGATACAGAAAGGTACAAGCAAAGGATTTTGCTTACCCTACCCTCCCCAGATTACTCCAGGGGCATAGAAATCTTCCAGTTCAAATGATGGTGTCACCTGAGCATTAGATTTCTTTTTCAATGTAAGGTTGACTTGAGTTCAAAGGTCAGATCCAGAAAGAAGTGAAAGAAGAAAAACTGTTTAAGATCCACAGAAGAGCAGAGCTACCAGTGGCTACATGTGAAGCTAGTGTAGGAGGAAGTCTTGCGATTAAATCAAAATTGAAATCACTCTCTAATGGGCCCATTACATTTTGATTTTCTTCCTCGAGGTACTGTACTTTATTTTGTACTTTTCCATAGAATTATTTGTCTCTCAGTTAAAAATTGTTCTTGTTCTTGACACCTTAACCTCATTCAGTGGATTTATTGTCTTCTTAACTAATGTAAAAGTCTGCTAAAAGCTCTCAGATGAATAATGCTTGAATAACCTGATGTGCGCATACTCCCCAAGTCCTAATTTGCTTTTGGCTTACTCCCCATTATCAAGGTCATCAAAAACAGTGTATTTCTACCCATCTTATTTGGGTTAAAAACTTGTTTTGAAATAGTAGGCTACAACAGACATTTTTCTGCAACAAATTACTGCAACTGCAGTACAAGTAAACAAACTCACAAGAGTAAAAAAACCATCAGTATTTTAGGGAATAACAGTGAGAGTGACATTGGCAGAAAAACAAAAATGGCTGCTGCACTTGTGTTTGTGGGACAGATGAGATCCCCCTATCATCTTTTACAGCGGTTACACTTTGTGGGTTTTATCTGGACTGGCAGTGAAGCATGTGATTTTCAGTTAATCTCGCCTTTAACTGATTATCCATTTGTAAACATTTCTCACCGTTTTCCTCTTTGAAAGCCCCCTAGGGAGGGCTGGGAATATTGACTTCCACGCCTACAGAATATAAAAGCTGATTTCAGATTGAGTGCAGAGGTTCTTCTCCTGCCAGCTTTGATTCTGTATATTTTCGGAGGCTGTGCAACTTAAATTAAAACTTAAATTACTGTAATTAAAGCCACACTTTGTAGTTTAAACCATCTTTGGGTGCAGATAAAATAAAATCTATTTTTATAAATAGCCTTGACCCTTGCCAAGAATGTGGGCTCAAAAAGAAACGTGTGTGCTTCTCCTTAGGGAGTGCTTAGTTTGTCCTCACTGGGTACCTGTGGGAACGCAATGGCTCCTTCCACTTGGTTCTATGCTGCTTTAAACATTTTTTTTTCCAAGACTGACAAATGTGTGATTGTGAGCTGATTACTATTGCAAACATAGTTTTGGTTGATGTATTCCGTTTTGTTCAACATTCTACTGCAACAGTTTACGCAATGCACCTTTACCTTTCATTCAAGCAATCATAAAGCTGCCATGTTGCATCCGTAGACATTAAAAAGCATTTTATTAGACCAGTAACACCACAATGTACTGTCTGCTTCAGGTGGTTATTATTTACAAGACATGTTCTAATTAACTACTGATTTAGCTGAATGTTAAAGCTGCTGACCTCGACTGAGGATATGATCCAACCAGCCCCTGTACTTTTTTTAGAAGCCCGAAGGGGGCTGAACTTATCTCTCACATCTTATCAAATAACTGTTCACACTCCTCCCTCAGACAGAAGGCTACACATTAACTGTTCACACTCCTCCCTCAGACAGAAGACTACACATGAACTGTTCACACCTCCCTCAGACACAAGACTACACATTAACTGTTCACACTCCTCCCTCAGACAGAAGACTACACATGAACTGTTCACACTCCTCCCTCAGACAGAAGGCTACACATGAACTGTTCACACTCCTCCCTCAGACAGAAGACTACACAGGAACTGTTCACGCGCCGGCCTCAGACAGAAGGATACACATGAACTGTTCACACCTCTCTCTCAGACAGAAGACTGTACATGAACTGTTCACACTCCTCCCTCATACAGAAGACTGTACATGAACTGTTCACACTCCTCCCTCAAACAGAAGGCTACACATGAACTGTTCGCACTCCTCCCTCAGACAGAAGGCTACACATGAACTGTTCATACTTATCCCATATACAGAAGACTACACATGAACTGTTCACACTCCTCCCTCAGACAGAAGGCTACACATGAACTGTTCATACTTATCCCATATACAGAAGACTACACATGAACTGTTCACACTCCTCCCTCAGACAGAAGGCTACACATGAACTGTTCATACTTATCCCATATACAGAAGACTACACATGAACTGTTCACACTCCTCCCTCAGACAGAAGACTACACATGAACTGTTCATACTTATCCCATATACAGAAGACTACACATGAACTGTTCACACTCCTCCCTCAGACAGAAGACTACACATGAACTGTTCATACTTATCCCATATACAGAAGACTACACATGAACTGTTCACACTCCTCCCTCAGACAGAAGACTACACATGAACTGTTCACACTCCTCCCTCAGACAGAAGGCTACACATGAACTGTTCACACTCCTCCCTCAAACAGAAGACTACACAGGAACTGTTCGCCCGCCGGCCTCAGACAAAAGTATACACATGAATTGTTCACACCTCTCCCTCAGACAGAGGGCTACACATATCGTATGTGCAATGCATTTATCGGATTGTACAGAAAAATAATAAGAACTAAAAGAAGAAGACCAAGTGGATGAAGGGAGGCTATTTGACATTAATGTAAGCAAAAAGAGGTTTATTAGTTATTAGCAAGTGTCATTCCTTTGTCCTCACCACCACTGTGTCTGCCCGCGCTGAAACAACAATGGAACCAGTTAAAAGGCTTAATATGATTAAAAAACGATCAGCTGCGTTGGTGGCAGGAGCCAGTGTGCATAATTGGATTACTAATGGAGAACACAAATGAATATTGGAGCCCTGGACAGACCCGGCTCAAGTGGCATTCTATTCTTATGCACTGCCATATTGTGCTGCAAAAATAAGCATTATAAATCATTACGGTTTTCAGATGAGTGAATTTCTGATAACCTCAGTGTGTGTGCCTTTGGAAAATATTTCTAGGACATGCATTCTTTTCCATCGCTGTGACTAGTGTGTGGCTCCATTCAACCCAAATGAGTCAACACAGCATTTATTAAGAGGCAGCTAGATTGGGTAAATATATTTGGTTGTTTTTGTTTTTTTACATCCCACTGGTTGACTTTCACTCATATTCATTACCTTTGTTTTATCCATCCTCAATAAAAGACTCTATAGACTGCCACATACATCAATTGACACCTTTTGCATATTGTTTCATTATTTATTTTTGTATTCAGTAAATGGGCCACATCCCAAATTGGATGGCAGGTTAAAAGATGGACAGTGGTGTCTGCAAGTGCCTGCTCCGCCTTCGTCTCTGCTCACTGCTGCTTGGCTGCTACACGTGAAGCATTGCTATTTTTTCTAGGCTCCTGTTGTTCTTTTCTTACTTTATTTTGGGTAATTGGCGCCGTGGTCCTGTTTTCTCAGTTTGTTATGTTCTGTTAGGGTCGGTTCTTATGTTATGTAGACAAGTCAAGTATAACTGTCCATTGCCAACTTATTTAGATTAATTCTTTTTGTTTGTTTTTTATTACCCTAGTTAGCCAGAGCTAACTGACGTTAGTTTTAGTTACTTTAGTCACTGATTTAAATGATTAAATGTCCTTCTGTCTGGTTTGCGTCAATGTTATGTATTCCTTTAGTTTAAGGGGACTATAACATGTGAATGAATCTTTAAATGTGACAGACAGTTGAATATAAAGCAGTTTTGTAACTGATGCTGTTGCTCTTTAAAAACCCTTGTTTCTCTCTTTTTAACTGTAACTTTCCACTGCTGCACCAGCACAATCAGAATTCCACCCACCACTTCTCTGTGTTAAGGATGCAGCAAAGCCAAGTCTTGTACATCCACATACCAAGCTGGGGATTTGATATTACAGATGTATAAAATACCCTTTTGGATTCCAAAGTGCAATATTTTAGGCTCTTCCAGCAGCTCCCAAACACTGCTCACTTTATTTACTGTCCTCTGCAGAACCATGCTTTTGCAGAGAGTCCTATTTTGCAAAGGACAACAGGAGTTTTATTGGATGGTGGCTAGATACTATCCCCTCTCAAATATATTCTCATATCAAGTGGACTATTTCTGCTGGTATTTCCTGTCTTTATTTATTTTTGAGACGTGTCTTCAGTCCTTCAGATTGTCCATGCCTGCAGGCAGTAATACACCACAGACATGTTTCCAAGGCTCCAGCCCCACCTCTTCTGCCCCTCTCTGCGACACTGGCCCTATCATTACCCTCATACACCGCAGAAATGCTTCAGACGTGTTTGTGTTCTAGGGATTTCTCCTCCTTTCCCCTGTCAGACTATTTGAGAAGCAAAGTCTCTTAGGTCCAGACTTTAACTGGATGCACCAGATCACAACGACAAGCTGCTCTTTTGATAAAGGTGGAATAAAAGATAAGCAGTGATGAAAGTTTACAATTTTGTACAAACAACATAGCCTCTCTGGTATTTAGTTAGCAGTAAATTGTTACGTACTATGCTATGTACTATGTATGTCTATTTTAATGTCTAATAACCAATCGACCTTGATAAATATGACAATGCAACACAACTATCAATATATCACAAATCTATTGTGGGCACATGTGACATTTAAGATGATGAAGTAAATAATAAAGTATACACACCAACAATTCAGCAATTTCTCATGTTTCATTTGAATATAAAAAATATATACATTTGTTGGAAAAAAAAAACCCATCTGCCTTTTAGTTCCAATATGTTAAGCCCTTTCCAATATAAAACTGTAAAGGATCTATATGCACTTAGGCACTACTATTATGATATATGATCTCTTGTTGCAGTTTTCTGACCGGACCCAAGCCACAAACAGGTAAGGACCAAAGAAGCAGGTTTATTGAGGCTCGGATGGAGTTAGCAGGTGGCAGGCAAACAGGCAGGCAGGCCGGCTTGAAGGGCAAACCTGGGCACAAACAGACAGCCTTAATTGTAATTCCACAAAGAATCAGGAGCCAAAGTAGTACAGCTGCTACCAGAGTCTGTAGTACAACAAATTGGCAAGGAGTGGATAAAAAACAGTCTTCTTAAACGGCAGATAGATTGAAGAGCCAGATTTGCTGCTCTGCAGGCCACGAGTTGCCACGCCCAGGAAGGCCCCTCCTGTGATGATACACACAGCAGGGGGAGAGACAAGGAAACACAAAGAAGACAACTCTGCAACAGACTATGACACGTGGATCTCAGGTCTTGGAATATGTCATTGTATGTTGTATGAATGTGTGAGAATGTTTCTCATTACTAGAAGTAAAACAAATAAATAATAGTCATAATAACAACAAAAAAATGCAACAATAATAAAGCATGTAAGAAAAAAAAATGATGACACAATCAATGAATTCAAAACAAAGTTTATCAAAACAAAATTGGGATGGAGTAAGTAGTATGTAAATAGTGCACATGAAAACTTTATAAGTGTATTTCACTGTCCAATTACAACACATAAGTATACTCAAAAAAATTAATCTGGCTTTATTGTGAAGGCTTAGTTAGTCACTGCAATGCATTAGTGATGGGAATTTCATCTCTTTTTAGTGAGCTGGATCATTTGACTCAGCTCACCAAAAAGAGCTCTTTTGGCTCCCAAACGGCTCTCCATTTTACCTCTTATACCTTTTACATTTACATTTAGTCATTTAGCAGACACTTTTATCCAAGGCGACTTACATGTGAGGAAAACAATGGAAGCAATTTTAACAACACAAGGTATCAAAAAAATACATCCATCTTCTACAGCTTATCCGGGGCCCGAGACGCGGGGGCAGCAGTCTAAGCAGAGACGCCCAGACTTCCTTCTCCCCAAACACTTCCTCCAGCTCTTCAGGGGAGATATCGAAGCGTTCCCAGGCCAACCAAGAGACATAGTCCCTCCAGCGTGTCCTAGGTCTTCTCCGAGGTCTTCTCCCGGTGGGATATGCCCAGAACACCTCCCTAGGGAGACGTCCAGGATGCATCCAAAACAGATGTTCGAGCCACAGCTGGCTCCTCATAATGTGGAGGAGCAGCGGCTCTACTTTGAGCTCCTCCCGAGTGACAGAGCTCCTCACCTTATCTCTAAGGCAGCGCCCGCCACCCTGCGGAGAAAGCTCATTTCGACTGCTTGTATCCGGGATCTTGTTCTTTCGGTCATGACCCAAAGCTCATGACCATAGGTGAGAGTTGGAACGTAGATTGACCGGTAAATCGAGAGCTTTGCCTTACAGCTCAGCTCCTTCTTCACCACGACAGACCGGTACATCGACCGCATTACTGCAGAAGCTGCACCGATCCGTCTGCCAATCTCACGCTCCTTCCTTCCCTCACTCGTGAACAAGATCCCAAGATACTTGAACTCCTCCACTTGAGGCAGGAGCTCTCAGACTTGGTCTCAGACTTGGAGGTGTTGATCCTCATCCCAGCCGCTTCACACTCGGCTGCAAACCGTCCCAGTGCACACTGAAGGTCCTGGCTTGATGGAGCCAACAGGACAACATCATCTGCAAAAAAGCAGAGACAAGATCCTGTGGTCACCAAACCAGACTCCCTCCGGCCCCTGGCTGCGCCTAGAAATCCTGTCCATAAAGAAAATGAACAGGACTGGTGACAAAGGGCAGCCTTGCCGGTGTCCAACACTAGGAACAGGTCTGACTTACTGCCGGCAATGCGAACCAAGCTTCTACTCCAGTCGTACAGGGCCCGAACAGCCCTTAGCAAAGAGCCCCGGACTCCATACTCCCAGAGCACCACCACAGGGCACCACGAGGGACACAGTCGAATTCCTTCTCCAGATTCACAAACTAACTTTAGGCCTCGGTGAAAGCTACGTGAGTTGTTGATGTAGCTGCTCAGTTAATCTTAGATATTTTAGGCCTAGTCCACACGGACACTGGTATTTTTATAACCGTGACTTTTTTTACACGGTTCGGCCGTTCGTCCACACGGAAACGCAGTATCAGGTCACTGAAACCGAACATTTTTGAAAACCCCTGCCAGGGTGAGGATTTTCAGAAACGCCGGTTGCAGCGTTGTCGTGTGGACAGTAAAACTGGCATTTTTGCCTTGCGACGTCAGAGTGTGCGCCGTTATTCGCTGTGTTTGACGTCAGATTGTGCGCTGCTTTGCTTTGGCTTCCCATTGGCCAACATGCCTTTATGATTAGGGTGATATTGCCGCCTGCTGGTGTGGCATGCTCTTGACAGTGCTTGATAGCGGATTTTTGTGTTTTCATGTGGACGTTTTTTTAAACGCAGGAGGTAAAACTCCGGTTATAAAAATACCTGTGTCCGTGTGGACTAGGCATAAGACAAGCGTTACATGCAGTTGATAATATATCATACAAAGTTAGCTCTAACTGTATTGTGTTAAACAACAACACTTTATAAAAAAACATGCTATTGTCGAACATGAGTGTTTTTTTTCATCTCCCATGTCTCAGGAGTTTTCTTTACTGCTGTGTCAGCACTCGAGAGTTAAATATAGTTTGTCAAACAATAAACCTGCAGAAGTGTAACTTTTCTTACCTCCAGGCTCCTCTATAAACATCATTGACTTGTAGAGTGGCGGATTCTTCTTCGGTTGTTGTTCGTGCTCGTACAAGTGTCCGCACAGTGAACACACATGACACTGGCTGCAGTACCGCTAACTCCAGAGATGGTACACTAGTACAAAAACTCTGGATCTTCCATAATGCCATAATCCATAATCCATTTAAGACAAACATTAGAAACCATGCAGCAATGGAAAATGGAAATTTTTTCTTGTGAGAGATGATACATAAGTGACTAACACTTATGTAAACACACTAAAACCAATTTTATCCCATGAATGAACAGTTTAAAATAAGTGTTAAAAGATTATCATTCTTTAACCTCTATAGGATCCTCTATTGGGCTTTCCTCTTTGTTTTCTCTCCAGAGTTAATGTGGTGATTGATTAATTTCTGTTCTTAGACCATGAAAGTTCCAAGCATCTCTGAAAGAGTTGAGGCTTCTCTGAATTAGTGAAATGAAATCACTGGTGCAGCACAAAATGATAAACTTCATTGTCTGGATTCAGTGTTCCCTGATGTTATAATGAAGAGAAGATCTGATAGAAGAGGTCTAGGGCGTGTTCATAGACATCTGTCCACATCTTCTCTATTCTGTGTTAAGGATAAAATTGACATGGTTATGCATGACAAATCCTAAAGTTCTGCCAAACATAACTACTGGTGTGTTTAAGGTGTAAGCCTATTTGCCAAATATATATATATATATATATATATATATATATATATATATATTTACTGCTGATTATGGACACTTCTGCCAGTAATGTGTGAGTTCTTGTTGGTACCTCTGCTTCTGGTCATGCTATCTGCCACATCTGCATTCTCCCCACCTTTAGCAGACCGTACACTTAATGGCAGTCCATACTAATCAACAGCACTGATAAAACTCTGTAAGACCGTGTTAGCTCTATTATTGCCAGCCACTAAACAATTAAATCTATCCAGCCCACCATGGACAAAAAATCTCCACCTGTCAAACAATTATAAACACACAAAAAGGCACAACTTTATTTGTAAAACAGTTCCTTAGGCATCTATAGAAAGATGCACTGTTTACCTGCTAAAATGACATACCTTCAAAGATTCAAGATTCAAGATTCAAAGTGTTTATTGTCATGTGTACAGACAGAAAGCATGTTTCCCTGTACAATGAAATTCTTACTTTGCCGTCCACAGTAAAATGTCACACAAGTAAGTAAAAATAAAAAAAAAATAAGACAAATATACAAGTAATATACAATATACAAGTAATAATAATGCAAATATACAAAAAATACAAGAGAGCAAAAGGAGTAAAGTAGTAAAGTGAGGTAGTGCAGTTGTGATGGTGTAAGGTGACCAATGGCGCCACCAGGGGGTGGCCAGGGGTGGCCACGGCCACCCCTGACCGACTCCTGGCCACCCCACTGGCCACCCCACTGGCCAGTATAAATTTTAGTAGCATCAGTTATGCATTTCATCCCTAATGAACAGCCAGGCAGGCAAGCCGCTCTAGACCTTCGATCACACACCTTGTACCAGATTATAGCTTAACAGCTAATTTCCATCTGTAGTCCTATATTGTACATGTTTTTAGTGGTAGGGGAAACCGGAGTACCCGGAGGAAACCTACGCAGACACAGGGAGAACATGCAAACTCCACACAGAAAGGTCCTGCCTTGGATGGGAATCGAACCCAGGACCTTCTTGCTGTGAGGCAGGCGTGCTAACCACTTTGCCACTGTGCCATCAAAAAATATTCTTTAGTAAAAGAAGACGGGGAATTATGTGTCGTGACGTGCTTTTTAAGTGCCAAATGGTTACAGTATACTGTTACAGCAGCTTTTTAACGTTTAAGAGTTAACGTTACCTAGCTAACAACGTTTGGCTAACGTGCATGTTATGTCAATTTTCAGACAATGAAGAGAAAGTCCACAGACATCTCTTCTTATTTTAAGAAGAAAAGTACAGAAGGAGGAGTGAAAGAGATGGCAGGGGAGCAAGAGAGGCTTAGTGAGGAGGAAGAGCATGGAGGAGAGGAACAGACAGAGCAGCATGACAAGGATACACAGCCAGCATTAGTGACAAAACACAATGACGAGGAAAAGCAGACAGCAGCAGCCCAGGGACAGTCAGCACCATTGGTCACAGAAGCGTGGCAGGACATGGCAAAAGCAGGTGTTAGACGTGTTCCTGGACCAACAGGTGAAGTAACGATCACGTGGCCCTAATAATGAAATTGATGGCTAGCCTAGATCGTAACATCATCTGGAGAAATGTATGTTTTGTTTAGTGTGTTTCCATTAATACAAATCATGACATAATCACTTAAAGCGTTTTGATTCATGTTTATTAGTAGTTGAGTTTTATTAGTCTGAATAGAAAGGCCTATAGGTCATTATTACAGCTATGATTGATAATTACGAGAGGGGCTTATTATTATTATTATTGTTATTATTATCATTATTATTTTAATATCAGAATAACTGATTTTGCCTCTTGTATCATTATAGATATCTCCCAGTCAAGAGCAGAGCAGCCCAAGCAGCCACATCTGAAAATCTTCCCTCGTACCTATCAAGGAGACAGAAGACGATGCTTCTCTAAAGACTGGTACAACACACATAAATGGCTGGAATACCCTCAGAGTAAAGACTCTGCCTACTGTTATGCCTGCCGGCACTTCAATCTCCCCTCCTCAGGTGATTCAGTATTTACATCTGAAGAGGGGTTCAAACATTGGAAAAAGGCAACCTTCAAAGATGGGGGACTTTTAGGTCATGCCAAATCTGAAGCACATACTAATACAATGTTAGCATGGGCAGAGTATGAAAATTCCACTGCAAGCACATCCTCTCTCTCAGCCTCCTTAAATGCGGAATACAATAAATTAGTGAAGGAAAATTGGGAGTGCATTAAAGTTGTTGGAGAAACCCTGCTTCTCACAGCTACACAGAACATAGCACAGAGAGCACATAAAGAATCAGAAGGTGAGAATAAAGGAAACTTTCTAGCTATTATGGAACTGCTAGCCAAACACATCCCACAGTCAAAAGAAAAATGACAAGTCAAAGAAATGCAACATATCTTGGGCATGACACACAAAATGAAATAATTGATTGTCTAGCTGAAATGGTCCGCATTTCAGTAACTAGTGAAGTTTCCCAAAGTGAGGCTTTCAGCATTTTGGTTGATGAGACTAAAGACCTAAGCAAAAAAGAACAGATGTCCTTTGTAATAAGATACTATTACAATGGGTCAGTATGTGAGAGCTTCTTCTTCTAAAGCTATTCTGAAGCCTGGTAATCAGAATCAGAGACTATTGACTATTGATCCCTGTTGGGAAGTTATTTTTGTAACAGTAAAAATTATTTTTGTTTTACATTAAGCAAAGATATAAATGTTTCTTACTGTATAGCCTGGTAATCAGAATCAGGCTATTGATCCTATTAGGAGAAGAGTCCTGTTACATAAAGCAAAGATGTGATTGTTTCTGTCCTTGCTTTTATTTGTATCTGCCAGTATCTGCTTTTCCCCAGTAACTGTTTTGTTTGCAATAAATGTACACCTTATGCCAAATATAATTGCAAAATAAAACAGAATTGTTGTGCGACTCAAAATGTTAACTGTACTGTTATTAGTCTATGCACATGATATAATTAGTAACATTAAATATAACACAATAACCCAAAGTATATCAGTAGGAGTTTCCTTAAGTCTTTCTGATAGATTTCTACAGGCCGGTTTACTACACCAGTAGAATAAAATTCTGAAATTATGGTTTCTAGTTTTGGTGTGCCACCCCAAGATTTTAAGTGGCCCCATCTGGCCACCCCTATGAAAAATTTCTGGAGGCGCCACTGAAGGTGACGGTGTAAAGTAAAGTGACGGTGTAAAGTGAGGTAGTGCAGTTGTGATGGTGTAAAGTGACGGTGTAAAGTAAAGTGACGGTGTAAAGTGAGGTAGTGCAGTAGGTAAACAGTTGTTCATGTACTGTTGTGATTGTGATTGTAGACTCCTATCTGCTGTTTAGGAGTCTTATGGCAGAGGGAAAGAATGAGTTCTTCATTCTGGAAGTCCTGCATTTCACACTTCTGTACCTCCGTCCTGAGGGTAGAAGTGTGAACAGACCATGTTGGGGGTGGGAGGGGTCTTTGAGGATGGAAGCAGCTCTTCTGTGGACTCTGCGGTGGTAGATGCTCTGCAGAGAGGGCAGTGGAGTCCTGGTGATCTTCTGCGCAGTCTTCACCACTCTCTGCAGGCGTTTGCGGTCCATGACAGAAGTGCCGTACCACACAGTGATGCAGCTGGTCAGGACACTCTCAATGGTGCAGCTGTAGAAGTTGCTGAGGATCTTGGGCGACATGCCAAACTTCCTCAGCCTCCTCAGAAAATACAGCCGCTGTTGAGCCTTCTTGACCAGCTGCGTGATGTGAGGTGTCCAAGTGAGGTCCTCATTGATGTGGACACCCAAGTATTTGAAGTTGCTCACCCTCTCCACTTCAAGCTCCCGGATGAATAGTGGCTGAGGTTCTCCTCTCCCTCCTCATGTCCACTATCATCTCCTTTGTCTTGTCCGTGTTGAGGGTGAGGTTGTTGTCTTCACACCATGACACCAGACTGGCCACCTCCCTCCTGTAAGCTGCCTCGTCACTGCCAGCGATACGTCCTATCACTGCGGTGTCGTCAGCAAACTTCAGGATGATGTTGTCCTTGTGAGGCGACACAGTCGTGTACAGGGTGTAGAGGATGGGGCTGAGTACACAGCCCTGTGGAGTACCAATGTTTGTGATGGTGCTGGCTGAAGTCCTATTACCAATCCTGACAGACTGAGGCCTGCCAGTCAGGAAATCTAGGAGCCAGTCACAGAGGGTGGGGTGCAAACCAAGTGTGGACAGTTTGTGGGTGAGTTTGTGTGGGATGACCGTGTTGAAAGCGGAGCTGTAATCTATAAAAACAAGATTATGGATATATGGCATAAAGCATTTGGGCCAGGAACCAAATACTGCCATTGTCTTAATACATGTAGCCGTAGACGTTTCATGTACACTACCTCTGCATCAACTCTCCGTAAAGACTCTTGAGACTAAGGAAAGGAAAATTAAGTAGTTAAGTGGATAGTAGCAGTGGTAATAATAATAGTAATAGTAGAGGTAATAGTAATAGCAGTACAAGTAGAAACAGCAGTAGCACTAGTGTTAGTTGTAGCAGCGCTAGTAGCAGTATGTACCTTCTAAATCAACTTTACACTAAATCTTTAACTTTTACTCAAGTTATAATAACAGGAAGCCAGTGTAACCTAATGAATAGAGGAGTTACGTGCGCTCTCTTTGGTTCATTAAAGACCACTCTTGCCGCTGCATTCTGGATCATCTGCAGAGGTTTGGTTGTGCAGGCAGGTAGTCCAGCCAGTGGAACATTGCAATAATCCAGTTTGTACAAGACAAGGATTTGCGTAGAGTGCTCTGATTCCTTATGTTGTAGAGGATGAATCCCCTGTATTGAGATGTTGGGACTCAGAGACCTTGTTTTTTCCAGGATACTCTGAATGACTTATCTGAGAGGTAAGATTTGAACCATTGCAACACCATTCCAGAGACACCCATCACACTGAGAGAAGACAGGAGGATGTGATGATTAACAGTGTCAAAGGCAGTGTCAAAGCAGAGTAAGTAAGATGAGTACAGATGACTTCTATGTTGCCTTTACCAGTCTCAAGGCTTCGATGGAATGGCCGCTCTTGAACCCAGACTGGTTGCGGTCCAGGAGGCTGTTCCGTGTGAGAAAGGATGAGTGCTGAGTAAACACAACTCGCTCCAGAGCTTTGGCAATGAAGGGAAGGAGGGAAACCGGTCTGTAGTTTTCTAACAGTGTAGGGTTGAGAGTGGGTTTCTTCAGTAATGGTGTGATGCGGGCCTCTTTGAAGTGTTGTAGAAGAATCAGCTGCAGAATCCTAATATGAGTTATAAATTGTATTTAAACAATCTAAAACTTTGAACTTTAAAAATATGTGTTGTGTTACCAAAACTAAATTAAAGAGGTAATGTGAGGTGTAGCTCCATGCTGATACAGAGTACCAGAACATAAAAGTTAGAAAATTTTAATATCTTGCATAATTTAAACTTGACAGTATCCTCACCACGTATGCATATTCATATCAATTTATAGTGCTACCTTCATGCACAAAGAGGATGTAAGAAACAACAATATTTACGTGCAGTTTTTCATATTTTTGCCAAGGTCAATATCAAATGCACATGCTTGGGATAAAGTCACATGAAAAATGTGGTATCCTGGTAAGAAATAGAGGCCTGTCTGGTGTGGTGTTCTTCTATTAACAGGCACAGAGTGGCACAGGCTGTGATGGCCAACTACAGTGAGGATACAAGTGTTCCTGGCTGCTGGCCCAGAACGCTATTGATCTGAGTGCTATGTGCTGCAGGTGTTTTTAGCCTCACCGCCGCCGCTGTTGCTGCTGCTGTTGCTGCTGCTGTTGGTGCGTTGCTGCGCGTCTGGCCGTGTACAAGATAAGGAAGCAGTGCCTGTGGTCGGATGATGGGACTGTCCATCCACCACTCCTTCGATTGTGTTTATAGATGTGTCTGAGCATTCAACACAAACAACACTAGATGGAGCTGTTTATTTCCGCCTGAAAGCTCCACTTCTTATGCACCAAATCCCAAGTTGTAAATCCAGATATTGATATTCTTCTGCAATAAAGTCACCCACACACCATTAACTGATAAATGCACTTGTTTAAAATGCTGGTTACTTATAGCATTTAAGTAACACTCTCCTTTTTGCTACCTATTGATTATCAAATTAGTCTGTGTTGCAATAAGTGTCTAAACTTCTTTTTTCTTTTAAAACAAAGCAGTATTTGAGCAGAATCTCTTGTTTCCATCATTTACCCCCCCCAAGGATAAGCGTTGGTAGCGATGCGATGAAGAACACAAGGAGGGAGTGCCGCTGTCTTGGAGGAATTCAGACTGCGAGCCCAGTTAAGCAGAGCATCAATATGCGATTGCCTGGCAACAATGATCTGCTGAACATAATGTGAAAATTGAATTGCAGGAGTCATAATGAGAGTCTCCATGTTCCTGCTATCACCAAGGTGTGAGCGAACGTATATATGCTCTCAGCCTCAACGCTTGATGGAACTATCAGAACAAATAAAGCTTTACACATTTGGTGATGTGTCGATGCGCTAATTTATTTAAGAGGCCGAGGTGTGTGCTAAAACAAATCTGGTGACAATGGTAGAAGGTGTTAAAGCAGTGATCAAAGCTGGATACAAATATAAGATAATCATATCAGATAAATTATGACAGGGGACCCCTGAAATGGCTTCAGTCCACAGTAGTGTGTGCAGGAGTCAGCAGCATAAACACTCAGTGTCTTAACACGAAGGTAGAGAAATTCAAATGATTGTCTTAATCCGATTATAACCGGAGTTTTAAACTACAAAACCATACTCTCATTGGAGGAGCAGTCATTCAGATTTCTCTAAAACCCTCATGGATAATGTGATCATTGTTGTATAACTCCTGCATGTTTACAGCTAACTCTGATTAAGGTCAGACACAGCACTGAGCAAGCTCCAGAGTCGGACAGAAACAGAGTAACACACAGAAATAGATAAGAACAAGATTAGTATTTACAACCAGACTCACTCATTTTTTGACCCGCTCATATTTTGGGTCACGCTGCCACAACGCTGCTCATTTATCAATTGTTTTGCCCATCATGTACCATTGTTTATGATGTGTTCATGTGCTTTGTTGTGTTTATGTGTTTGAACTTGTGAAGTCAGTGTTACCCTTGATATTTATAAATGATTGGATGATTACTAAACAAATCAGTTGGGTATTTAAGCATTTAACACGACAAACATGTCATGTTTAATATACGTTTTTTCTCTTTTTAACAAGAATGTAGTGTCTAAGCAGAGGGTGAGAACAGTAAGCTCTGCATGTAAACATAAGTGATGCCATATAATTTCTACACAAGCAAACCTGTGTTGTGTTGTGCTGCCACAAGTAAATTAAGATGTAAAATAATAGGCTGGAGGTGTATCTCCACACAGCTCCAATGAAAAGGTATTCTTGTCCACATAAGGATTCTCTTAATAATGACAGTAACGACAGGTGACCCCTGAAATGGCTTCAGTCCACAGCTCTGACTACGCCTGTTACAGAGATACGGAAAAAAACATTTTGTGATTTTGTGTTTGTAATTTTCAGTTACCTTTGTTATATTTTCTTTTAAATTACAAGACACCATTTAGTTTCATTGTTTATTCAGACATGTACCAATGGTATCAGTCAATTCAGTCATAATTTTTAATATAAATATCAAACTCATAACAACGTTTATGTGAAGAATATAGCAGTAATTATATAATTTCTCCATTAAACTTCAATTAATAAGACGTTCCTGATCCAAAAGATGCAACTGTTGTACTATTTGTGAATTTAACCTAATGTCAAAGGAAAAGAAGAGCCCCTAACAAGGCTGTGGTCAATATTTGTGTAGAAGATTAGGCCAGTGACGCATGGCACCTGGTTCCTTTTTAGCAGAAACTTATTTATTGCTCACATAAACATATTTTTACAACATTTGGCCACATGCAAGTGTTTTATCTGCAGCCCAAGTGTAAACTATTGGCTTATTGCTATTGCATGTAAATAGAAGACGTCATAGGGTGGTCTCTCATGTCTCTCCCCTTCAGGCTAGTAGACGGTAACACCATATATACATATGTTTTGGGACAGTATAAAAAATAGATACTACCCGAACCGTATTTGAAAACCATTTTTATTGAGAGCTGAACGGTATTTGATGGTTACATAAACTTATGGCATCATTATGGTAAATAATGTTTTTCCTGCTTATACACAAATTCAGAATCAGCACAGAGATATTGGATATCTTTTATAAATAGATGTAATGTGAGCATGTGCAGAAAGCCATGAGAGGCTTTGACTATTGTCCAGAAACACACAGAGAGCTGCTGTTGGCCGATAAGCACACGGCAGAACAGAATGCAGTGCATGAGCCTTGTTTGTCAGGAGCAGGCATCGGACCTGTCTTGGATCACTTTCCATCTATTGATCAAAGCATAATGGAAGGAGTTGAGTGGAACACAGCGGGCAGACTTGCGATTCTGACATGTGCGTGTATGACAGGCATGTTGACGCGGCGCCTGGGGAGACCTCATTAAACCAGACCTCTGTCCCTGTGTGACGCAGGGGCCCTCGTCCTCGGAGCCACGTCCTTGATGCTGCTGTCACTTCACTGCACACACATTCAGGTGTCACAACGGAGACACGCCATGAACAAACTCATCAATACATCTCAAATCCGCCATCCGTCCACCTCCGATTGTTCAGCGGGTCTGAGGCAGCCTCAGAGCACCTCGTACAAACATGACTTTGATCAAACACCGAGGGACGTCAAAGCTTCGCCTTCATTATGGGTTGTGTGTAAACATGAGAAAGCTTTACTGATTCATCCAAAGTAAACTTCTCTTAAACTGTTTGTTGCTGAAGTTGTGTAGTTGGTCCAACATCAGCACAACAGCAATGACTGCAAAATAATACTACAAAAAAGTTCAAAGTTCAAAGTTTCTTTAATTGTCTCCCAAGGGAGGAATTTCTAATAGATACTAAGGGGAATGATGCAGCACCACAAAATACAAAGCACACAATAAAAAAAATAAAATAAATAAAATAAAAAATAGATAAATACCATGTCATCTTATGATGTGCCGAAACAGTATTGACAAATCTGCTGTATATCTATACATGCGTACACCTTTACACTTATCCATGTATACAGTGTGAACATCATCATTAGTCACAGAATTACCTTAACCTCTAGGGCCTTCTTTGATTTTGTTCATCCTCCATCAACCACTCGTTAATGAGCTTAACGCTTAAAAGATACTGCCATAAAAACTCTTTTCTGATGACTTTGGCCTCACTAAGGAAGTGCTTAAAGACTAATTGAGTATGCTCATCATAGTTGTATTAGCTATAACCACCTTCACACATTAGCTTTTATATTAGTGCACTTGCAGAGGATGAGGAGAAGATCAACATGGCTGGTGTGGAACAAGTTACACTTCTGGACCAAGCAAGTATAAAAAAAAAAATAACAGTGGTATACATTCATTCATTCTGTGGTATACAATGTAATAGAAATAATGTTTATTTTTATTTGGTGACCATGACCACCACTCCTGCTGTCCCTACTAGTGCAAGTAGATTTATTCAGAATCTACTGAACTGTAAAAAACATATTTCTAAGGTTTGACTGCAAGCTTTAATTGTGATCTTAATTGAAAGGTTGTGTACATGGAAACCTGGTTAATGCAGAATGTTACAATAGTATTCTATAATAGCTCTGTTGGATTTGACTTATTTACTTTTGTGTCTGTTCATGCTATCTGAAAACTATTGTTTTACTATCAGTAACAACAGCAAAGCCCGGATGTAACAGCTATTTTTTTCCTGTGGTATGGCCAGTATTGGTCAATGGGGGGGCAATGGCCAGATGACATCCAAGTTTATTTACAATCTAATATTATTATTATTATTATTATTATTATCTTACAACCTCACCTCTTTTCCAGATTTCACTATTTTTTTGTTTATTTTTAAGTTTGAAACATAACCATGAGAAGGGCACTTGTGACCCCAGGTGAGTCCATAATAAATTGGAGCTGCCTTCTTGCAGTCTGTTAGAGCAGACGTTCTCTCACACACATTACATCGCTGTGGTTTTATGAAGACAGTGACATGGCCACCCCTGTCACCTCTGCCATCCAGTGTTATAGCCTGAGTGAAGCAAGCGCAGCAGCTCATTCTGCTGCGTCTGACCCGGTGTCAGCTCCGCCAAGGTGTCACCTCATTCATGGCGAAGGCGGGCTGTCGGCCACAGACGGGCTCCATAAGCTCACCCCCAGAAGAGCAATGAAAGTGATAAATCTAAAGAGGCAGGGCAAAAGGGGTGGGAACTGAAGAATGGTGGGAGGAAGGAACTATGAAGCTAGGAGATGAATGGGGCCAGGCTTGAGGCCGGAGGTGACGAGGAGGAATGAAGGGAGAGGAGCTCACACTGCAGAAACAGAGCCAACCATTAATCTGTGGACAAAACTGAACCAAACATATGAGAAAATCCTGTCAGAGGTCAGCTGGCTTTCTATGTGGGGAGTTCAGTGGTGTTTATTGACTGTAAAAATGAGAGTCCTTATTGTGTGGATGCTGAGCTTCAGCACAGTATCCACAGCAGTGCCAAACTTTGGACGCTAACTACTCCCACTGCATTTTAACAATCAAAAAAATTCTAAAATCCAAGCATTCCAAATGACTTGGACTAGTGTAATATTACTTTTAGTGTTCACACAAATTTTTTCACATTGTTCCACATTAACCCTTCATCAACCTCTCATCTAGTTAAAGTTTTTAGTATATGTCCAACAATTTTCAATGTTTTCTTACATTCAAAGTTACAAAGATTCAACAATTATTTTGAGACTACAACAATAATCATAACTTCAACCATTGGTTCTATATTGATATTTCAGTTTCCCAAAAATACTGAATGCCTCTGCATACCTATTTAAGCCATTGGTCTTAAGGTGTAACACAGCATGCTGTCTTGTGTCCGCAGCAAATGACCATCACCTGGAGGACTTAAACAGGTGATAAAAATGAGTTCTTAATGCCTCACCCCAAATTCACACCAAAAGTGTCTCGCGTTTGCTTCTGCGTAAATTTACACCAGAAGCACTGCTACTACTCTGCGTGTGCGGATCTCCCTCTCTTTTGCTAATGTCATCATATACAAGTGAAGTAACAATTAAACTTCCATGTAAATAACAAATGAACAAGGTTGACGGCACAGTGGCTCCGGCCCCTGGCTGCGCCTATCCTGTTCATAAAAATTATGAACAGGACCGGTGACAAAGTCCAACATGCAACGAGAACAAGTCTGACTTACTGCCCGGTGCTCCGGTTGTACAGAGACCTTAGCAGAGTAGCTACCAGCCCAGAGGTACTGCCCCCGACTGCCACGCAGAATAGTTGCAGAGTCAGCCAAGACAGCCCCACAACATTTAAATACCTTGGTGACTTCAGTTTGGGGGATGGAAGAGTCCAACTCTGAGACCGCAGCCTCTGCTTCCTCAGTGGAAGACTTGTTGGTGGGATAAAGGGTGCTGTGGAGTTTTTTGCCTCCACAACCACAATGGCTGCAGCCCGCTTGGTCTCCTGGTACCCATCAGCTGCCTCAGGAGTCCCACAGGCCAACCAGGCCTAGTAGGATTCCTTCAACTTGACGGCATCCTTACTTCTGGTTTCCACCACCAGGTTCTGGGATCGATAGACACCAGAGACCTTACGGCCACAATTACGAGTGCCCGCATTGACAATAGAGGCGGAGAACATGGTCTACTAGGACTTAATGTCTTCAGCCTCCCTAGTGATGTGAAGCTCTGCTGGATGTCCCTGCTTGGCCAAACGTTCACAACAGACCATTACAATATGTTTGGGTCTGCCGTCTGTCCAGCTTCCTCCCCCGCCATCAGATCCAACTCACCTCCAGGTGATTCTCAGTTGACAGCTCTGCACCTCACTCTACCCGAGTGTTCAAGACATACGGCCGGAGGTCAGACGAAATGACTACAAAGTCAATCATCGACCCTACAGCCTAGGGTTTCCTGGTGTCACGTGCTCTGATGGACACCCTCACCCCAGACAACATAGCTCCTAGGATTATTCGGGTACTCAAATCCACAATAAGGTGGCGGTTCAAGGAGGAGTTCTGATAGCGTAGCGAAAGTTAATTTTAAAACTTGATGCCTACTTCTTGTGTTTTCCCGGTGTTGCTCACAGATTGATTCGGAGCAGCTCAAAAAAATAGAAGTCCAACCTATGGATAGCGTGGCGTGGCATTGTGTCAAGATGCTTCTGAGACACGTCTAAGACACTTTTGAGACACTTCTGAGGTGTGAGGTGACTAAAATAGAAAGCGATTTACAAGCTTGAGACGCGACGTTGCAGTAATACAACGCAACACTTTCGTTGTAAATTGGGGGTCAGATTTTATTCCAACAGTAGGAAAAGGAATTCAGTATCAGCCATACAGTGTTAAACTGTAGGAAGACTTTAATCCAATTAGAATGTTTGACCATTTATAGTCTTAGGGTGCTTCTAGTGGTCATCTATGAAACTGCATTGATTTCCCCCAATAATATTACCCATTTATACTGGTAGTACCTTTATGGTCTTCCAGTGCCACTAGGGGTAATTTATTGTAATGACTCAGACTCCAAACAGTTTTCTGTAATTGTTAAAGGCTTGCCATTTTATTGGGTAATGAGTTTTTATAATTGTTTTGTCAATTCATGATTACAAGCCTAAATTCACTCAGGGCTCCAAGCACTCCCAAACTGCAGGGGGCAACCATGCAACCGGAGCTGTTGAAACCAACTTACAGGAAGTGCTCTGGGGACCATATTTACCTGTGCACCCACAAGTTGGGCAGGTGCATGGCATTGGAATGCTTGGTAAAAGCTCACTTGGTTCTCTTACTCATTCCTGAAAGGAGATACTAATGACCACAGCTCCAGATCATCCAAAGACGCAACAGGTAGGACAGATTGTGTAAATGTGTTGAAATGTGTTAAATTCAGGCCTTTATATTACTTTTTGTTTGATTGTAAGATACAATTTAAATTAAATAAGGGAATACTTTAATGTGTGAACATAGAACTTGAAGGTCTAAGCATGTGCATTGTTGAATTTACATAAGTTTAATTATGGGATTGATTATTAACTATAAAAAATCCTAGATTAATCTAAATGACTAAATGATTGTTTGGTTTGGTTTGAGGATTCAGTAACATTTATTTATACTTATTTTGAGAAAGTGAAATTGAGATTTATTTGTAACTAATTCATGGGTTTTGTTTGTGTATTTTAAAGGTTATCAACCTATTCTGTTCCATCCTTATGAAAATAAAAAGTCATAAAGTGAACAGTTTTGAGTTGTCCTTTGCGTTCATCAAGGATAAAGCAGTTTTCAAGTTGGGGCAGAGCTGTGATCAACCAAAAACACACACAACTTGACAATAATACACTGTATTAACAATATCCTAGTTCTAGAACAGTTTTCAAGACAGAACTGGTTACAGCGTCTAACCACGGGCACCCTTTTTGCCATTGGACACTTTGTTTGCCCTTCTCAGAGCGCCTCAAGTGGCAATTTATGATTTTTTTTATTTCTTATAATTTTTTTAATATTTCAGATGTTTAAACCATTGTTTTCTCTCAAACACTTATCCAATAAATAAAAGAATTATTCAAACTAACAACATTTCATCATTCAAACATTAGCCTTAGCTGTCAGATATTTAGAGTGTGGAAGAGAGTTGTGAAATGAGTATTTGTGGCGCTGTACACTGTCCTGATGTTTATTTGTCAAGGAAAACATCATTCTGGAAACAAAGTAACATTTCACATGGGCGCATCAAATCAGATCAGAATCAAATGTTTGCAGTGGGTTGTGACAAGAAGAAGCAGCTTTGCCTGTAACTCTGCTTTTGCCCACACCTGCTGTATGTAAATCTTACTGATAAATATTTCATGAGCATAATGTTGTCATGTTGGACTTTCAGATTTGGAAAGGCAGACTTTTTTCAGCTTGAAACTATTTAAAAGACTCTTTTACAATCTCCTTTCTACTGTAACCATTATAATGATAAGATTATTTATTTAAAATAAATAAATAAATAAAAGTACAATTTAATCCAGTGTATAATGAGTTACAAAATGAGATTTTAAAATAATGTGAACTGGGCCCTCACTTAATTAATTTTCTTGTCTTATGCTCAAGCCCGTTGGGGGTCGCAAGTGACTGGAGCCTATCCCAGCAGCTTTGGGCCTGAGGCGGGGTACACCCTGGTCAATGGCCAGTTAGTCGCAGGGCTGACACTTAGTGACAGACACTGACACACTCACATTCATTCACTAGAGGCACTTTAGACACAATTGACCTAGACCCCATGTCTTTGGGCGTGGGAGGAAGCCAGGGTACCCAAAGAGACCAGGCCTTCACAAACTTGTACACAGATTGTTGTGTGTTGGCAGCATCCAGAAAAGAAGCCAATTCATCTGGCTCCTCTTGATGAGAAGGAGCAGCGGCTCTACTATGAGCTCCTCTCGAGTGACCGAGCTCCTCACCCTATCTCTAAGGGAGTACACAGTCACCCTAGGGAGGAAAATAATTTTGGCCGCTTGTGTCCAGGATTGTGTTCGTTTGGTCATGACCCAAAGCCCATATTATCTAAACCATATTTATTATTTATTCAATTATATCAACTCATTGTTGTTAGGCACCACATTACTTTTTCTTTTTTTTTTCTTTTTTTTTAAAGGGCTATGCGGAACTTGAGGATTAAACTTGTTGCCATGAAATTGAGGAAACTGATGCATATATTAAGCGGATTGTAAACACTAGTTAGAGTCACAGCCACAGCAGTTATAGTGAATGAGAGGATTGGATACAGAGTTAATAAGATTCTGATCTATTCAAATGAATAAACACAGCACAGACTGTTGCTCTGCTACTGGAGCAAATCACATTGAATTTTCTTTTGCCAGTCAAACAGAATGGCCTTCAGACTGTTATAGGAATGTCAGTTTGTGTAAATTGCCAGTTTGTTTTGGAATTGTCAGACCCACCTGCACAAACACACGCAATAATCAGCAGATTTCATGTTGAAAAGTAAGTGCCATGTGGAAGAGGGTCAGTTTCATATGCACAATACTGGCACACAAATAATAAAATGCCAGTTAGTTGAAAGAAAGTGCATATAAAGTAAAACCTAATTACATTTAGGAATTAAAAGGATTATTTGCAGAGACATTCATATTCTGATAATACAAAACTAACTTTATCTTTGCTCAATTCTGTAAATCTATTGATTTAAACTTTAATTTAACCTTGAGAAAAGGTAAAAGAAAATTATTTTCATAAAGGGCTTCTGAACCACTCTTAAGGTGCGTTCACACCAACTGCAAATTAAGCGTTAAGCGCAAGTGATTTACATGTTAAGTCAATGCAAAGACGCGATAAGACACGCGATGAAATCCTGCGGCGTAATTTGCGCGAATGAAGTGGCGGAAATTATGTTGCGCGAATAACGCGGCGCAAATGACGCGATTTGTGCGAATCACGCGGCGTGAATTGCTCAAATTGAGCGTTTAACGCGTGAAATGTGTCCAACGCTTCATTCAAGTTGAAAAATCTGAACTTTGCCGAAAATTTGCGGCGCGTTAACCTATTAGGAGCTTGCTCTAGCAGTGACATGCTACAAAGGGAGGCAGACCATAGAGGCAGAAATCCAAAACAACAATGGAGGACAGAGTTTACGGGGCCGCCTGTGAGAAACAAGCCATGAGTCAGAGATTCCTTTTGGAAGCTGGCTTCATTTATTAAAGAAATAAAAACAAATAAGAGATACAACACAATGTTATAAATACAATTGTAATTGTAAATTGGAATTCTCAATTCGCATTTGGTGTGAACGTACCATTAGGCAAACGGGTCCCGTCACTTAGGATCTGTTTGCCTTGGTAAGGTATGAGTGTTGTATGCATTGATGTAATGTATTTTGTTTTCTGTGTATTATTGTGAAGTGTCTTACTTGTGCTTGTTTTTTAGATTGACTTCCTGACCTCGTGTCTTTCCCTCCTTTGTGATTACCTGCTCCGCCCTAATGTGTTCCACCTGTGCATCATTGTGTGCCCTATAAGTTCTGTGTGTTTTCCCCTGTCTGGTGTTGGATTGTTGCGTGAATTCTCTGGATTGTATTCCCTGAACCACTAACCTCTATTCCATGGATGGTTGCCTCATGTCTGAACCCTTATGCGTGAAGTCCCTGAATTGTAACCTTATGTCTGAACTGGTATGTTTAAAGTCTGGAGTGGAGCTTATGTTTTGAAGAAGACCTTTGTTTCGTAGTATTAAGTTATAGTGACATTACTGGTGTTTTTGAATCCAGAGTTTTTGTGTTTGGACCTTAACCTTGTTTGTGACTAAAGGTTTTGGATTTTGTATATGCTGCTTGTGTTAAATAAACCCTTTTGAACCGTCCGCCTTTGTGGGGTCTGCAAAGTGAGTCCTTCGGCCTGTTCCAGTCGTGTACCCGTGACAGAACAATCCAAACAGAAACATGGACTACGCGGACCAGGGCTCTTCAGTCCCATGGTCAACGCCTTTATCGTATGGAGGAGTAAGTCGGCTCGCTCCGCCAGGAGGTAAGGGAGGCAGCAAAGAGCCAGGAGAAGGCCCATTCGCACCTGTTAGCTCAGATGAACCGTCTCGTTCAACTGATCCAAGGGAGGAGGGCCTCACTGTGCTCCCTCCACTGTCCATGGCTTTGAGCCTTGCCGCTGCTCAGTGTCCTCTCCCTCTGTCCGCGGTCGGCCCTCCTGTGCCTCTAGTGGAAGGGACCATGCCGGCGGTACGTGCCAAGCTATCTCCGGCTGAACGGCAACATCGACTTAGTGAGCGACGTTGTATTTACTGTGGGCAGCTGGGGCATTTCCTCGTCGACTGTCCAGGCAGGAGGGACCTGCATACGTGCCGGAGTGGTCCGCAAGCTCTGAGGGGGAGAGTTACTGCTCCAGCTCCATCGGCTCCGGCTCCAGCTCCAGCTCTAGCTCTGTCTGCTCCAGCTCCAGCTCTAGTTCCAGCTCCGTTTGCTCCAGTTCCAGTTCCGTCTGCTCCAGCTCCAGTTCCGTCTGCTCCAGCTCCGTCAGATCCAGCTCCATCTGCTCCAGCTCCGTCTGATCCTGTTCCAGCTCCAGGATCGTCTTCCCCGTCCGCTCCAGGACCGTCTGAACCTGCCCCGTCTGCTTCAGAATCACTCGACTCTGCTTCGTCTGATGCGGTCCTCTCTGATGCAGTACCACCTGATTCTGGTCCACCTGATCCTGTTCAGGCTGTTCCCGAGTGTTTTGCACCCGAGTTTCCTTTCTTCAAGTGGTCGGGTTTCGAGTGGCCTGACGCTGTGCTGCCTGCGCCGCCTGTGCCGCCTGTGCCGCCTGATGTTGTGCCGCCTGACGCTGTGCCGCCTGCGCTGCCTGCACCGCCTGACGCTGTGCCGCCTGACGCTGTGCTGCCTGAACCTGCTTCGCCGGGCCCTCGTGTGTCTTCGCCGGACCCTCGTGTGTCTTCGGCGGACCCTCGTGTGTCTCTGCCGGACCCTCATGTGCCTCTGTCGGATTCCTTCGCCAGTGCCAGTGTTTTTTGGTCTCTACCTCCGGACCCCCGCTGCCCTCCCGGCTCGGTGGCGAGGAGTGCTGTGGGTATTGGCTGGACTACGAACTCCTTCTGGACTGTCGTCGTCGAACCCCACAGGATTCGAAGCCGCCGGTGTTGGCCTTTAGGGGGGGGGGGTGAATCTCTTATTAACTCGACCAAAACTTGTCCGTTGATGTAATGTATTTTATTTCCTGTGTATTATTGTGAAGTGTCTTACCTGTGCTTGTTTGTTAGATTGACTTCCTGCCCTCATGTCTTTCCCTCCTTTGTGATTACCTGCTCCGCCCTAATGTGTTCCACCTGTGCCTCATTGTGTGCCCTATAAGTTCTTTGTGTTTTCCCCTGTCCGGTGTTGGATTGTTGCGTGAATTCTCTGGATTGTATTCCCTGAACCACTCATCTCTATTTCGTGGATGGTTGCCTCATGTCTGAACCCTTATGCGTTAAGTCCCTGAAATGTAACCATATGTCTGAACTGGTATGTTTAAAGTCTGGAGTGGAGCTTATGTTTTGAAGAAGACCTTTGTTTCGTAGTATTATATATTATATTATATATAATATATATATTATATTATATAGTATTATGTTATAGTGACATTACTGGTGTTTTTGAATACAGAGTTTTTGTGTTTGGACCTTAACCTTGTTTGTGACTAAACGTTTTAGATTTTGTATATGCTGCTTGTGTTAAATAAACCCTTTTGAACCGTCCGCCTATGTGGGGTCTGCAAAGTGAGTCGTTCGGCCTGTTCCAGTCGTGTACCCTTGACAATGAGTAGTATTGTTTCTTATGAAATCATTGAATTTAGGTGTTCCAATCACTTCCATAGTCACAAATGTATAAAATCAAGCACGTAGGCATGCAGACTACTTCTACAAGCATTTGTGAAAGAATGGGTCGCTCTCAGGAACTCAGTGAATTCTCTCGTGGTACTGTGATAGTATGCACTTGTGCAATAAGTCCAGTTGTGACATTTTCTTGCTACTAAATATTCCACAACCAACTGTTACTGGTACTATAACAAAGTGGAAGTGACTGGGAACAACAGCAACTCAGCCATAAAGTGGTAGGCCCCGTAAAGTCAATGGATCCTGAGACGCATAGAATGCGGCGTTCACTAATTTTCTACAGAGTCAATAGCTACAGACCTCAAAACCTCATGGGATCTTCAGATTATCTCAAGAACAGTGCGTAGAGAGCTTCATGAAAAGGGTTTCCCTGGCCGAGCAGCTGCATCCAAGCCTTCGGATGCAGTGTAAAACGAATTAGAGTGGAGACTGCGAGCCAGGCCTTCTCGTCTTGTCAGTGTCTGACTTCACAAATGTACTTCCGGAAGATTTGTTATAGCTGCAAATGGGGGGCCGACATCATATTAGATTCTATGGTTTAAGAATGAGATGTCACTCCCATTCATGTGTGTGTGAAGGCAGACAATGAATAAACAAAGGTTAGAAAACAAGATTACACCATGGTTCAGAAGTAGGAACAAATGATTGTTTGATTCAGGGCTAGGAACCTGTTCAGGTTCCAAAGCACATTATTTTTGAGGTGAATATGTCGGTTGGTTTGCAGCTGGGTTTGGAACTGGCACTGGGCATGGTCAGTGTGAAGTTCGTATTTGAACAAATTATATTCTGACAGCATGGAATTGTCCGGTATTAAACTGGAACCAAAATGAATGTGAACGTTGAGAAAGAAAAGAATATGTTACGTTACTACACACTTTGTCCTCAAGATGCTACTAAATCTTTACCAGTCCACGATGAAAGTCATAAATGCAGACTAAAAGAAGAGCTGTTTACTTTGGAGTTTTGTTTAATCTCTTTGTCTCCCAGTCTAACACCTTCTGTGCCAATACTGATTATTTTTCATATAGCATATATTATTCCCTTCATAAACAGAAAAAAGGAGCGCAAATTGGGACTCTATCAACTATGTTCATAAAGAGTTAGCAAGACGCAGGGAGCCGAGTTGGGGAAACAAGCCTATTACAGCTCTGATTTACTCAGTGGCTGTCTTATGGGTGGATTAGTTTGCCAGTCAGGTTCCAGGTAATTCAGGGAATCACATCCATTGCGTGTTCTTTAGTTATTGCTGCAATTCCATCTCAGCCTCCATGAAAGCATGAGCTGAGACTGGAATATTAATAAGCAGTGACCACGTTCAAAGTCCGAGCACACAAGGTTTCACGTGATCCACAGTTACACCACGTCCCTCTTTCTCCACTTGAAGGGGACACCTTTTCATGTTTCCTGTGCTCCAGTGTGTGTGCAGGGAGGTGAATACAAAGACCATGTTTCTTTCATGGTCATGCTCTGTTTCTGCACAAGATGCTTTCAAACATGCCACAGCACACATCCACCCAGTCCACTTTTGATTAATGTGGCGCAATCTAATCATTCATGCGAAGCATTTTTGTATTGGATGTCGTCAGGAGCTGGAGAGAGCTTATTCTCCTTGCGTTTTTGAAGGCTGAATGCTCCTGTTAGGAATAGTGCCATTGATCTGGTCTCATCTTGAGTTTTAGAGGACGAAGGACCTACACTGAAGGACAAGAGGAAAAAAGGTTACACTCACACTGCCCACATTCAAAAACATTTACACAGCATAAGCACTAAGGAACATTTTTACTTAATGTAAACTAAATTTTTATGTTTATTTCTTGAACAGTGGGTTGCTGCTGAGGGCCTCCTACATTATTACCCTTAAGCACTAAGAGTGATAGAGTTCAATGCACTCTCACCTCTGCTGCAGTTAGACCTCCACCATCTCTACAGGCTAAGGGTGAGGTCAGACCAAAAGAAGAGCATGCATAAGGCACAAGTTGCATTTTTTTCATTTGAGTGTATGTGAAAAAACCTGTCAATGTCTCCTCTCTGTAAGCCAATCACTCATCACCTGTACCTACAGGGGGTGAATAAAATAAAGGAGGGTGGGGCACGAGAGATGGGAACAATGAAAGGATGACATTGGATGCTATGTATGGCCTATGACAGGAGGATGCAGCCATCAGTAAACAACAGACTCTTCACCCGGAAGCGGCGTTTATTGTTGCGGCTGATTTTAATCACTCTAACTTAAAGACTGTGCTACCCAGATTTCATCAGAATGTTTCCTGTCACACCAGAGGAAACAAAACCCTAGACCATGTCTACACAAACATGGCTGGAGCTTACGTCGCGACACCTCTCCCCCACCTGGGACAATCAGACCACATCTCTTTGTTTCTCACTCCCAAATATTCACCCCTCATCAACCGTGTGAAGCCATCAGTGAAGACCATCAAGGTGTGGCCTGCGGGGGTAGATTTCACACTCCAGGAAAGGTTTCTACACACAGACTGGAGTATGTTTGCTTCCCAAGCCACCAGTGGTGCTCACACAGACATTGACATTGACTGCTACACCTCCTCTGTACTGGATTCTATTAATACCACCATTGACAGTGTTACAACCCAGAAACAGATCACCACAAACCCAAATCAGAAGCCATGGATGAACAAGGAAGTGCGACTCCTGTTGAAGACACGCAAAACTGCCTTCAGATCAGGAGATGCACAAGCCTACAGCACATCCAGAGCAAACCTGAAGAGGGGCATCAAAAAGGCCAAGCACTGCTACAAGCTGAAGATAGAGGGACACTTTTCCAACTCTGACTCTTGACGCATGTGGCAGGGCATCCAGGCCATCAGTGACTACAAACCCACCCACTCCACCGCTACAGCAGCCACTGATGTTAACTTCGTGAATGAGCTAAATTACTTTTATGCTCCCTTTGAAATAGACAACAGAGAAACTACAACCAAGCTCAAACCCTCAGTTGACCACCCTCCAATCACACTCTCATCCACTGATGTCTGCAAGGCACTGAGCCGGATCAGCACACACAAGGCTGCTGGACCAGACAACATCCCTGGTCATGTTCTCAGGGCATGTGCAAAGCATGCTCGCTGGGGTTTTTACAGACATTTTCAACCTGTCTCTTGCCCAAGCAGCTGTACCAACATGCTTCAAATGCACTTCCATTGTGCCAGTGCCAAAACACTCCAGTCCAAGGTGCCCTAACGACTACCGCCCTGTAGCAGTCACACCCATCATCATGAAGTGCTTTGAGCGGCTGGTCCTGGAACACCTAAAAGACTCTATACCACCCACATTGGACTCGCAGCAGTTTGCTTACCGCAGCAATAGGAGCACAGAGGATGCAGCTGCTATGGCACTGCACTCTGTGCTCACCCACCTGGACAATAAGAACTCTTATGCACGGATGCTGTTTGTTGACTTCAGCTCAGCATTCAACACTATCATCCCGACCAAGTTAATAGCCAAACTTGAAGACTTGGGCATCAATACCTCACTCTGCAACTGGATCCTGGACTTCCTGACCTTCAGACCCCAGAATGTCCGATCTGGATCCACCTGCTCCACATCCATCACACTTAACACTGGTGTACCACAGGGCTGTGTGCTAAGCCCATTTCTCTACTCCCTCTTCACCTCCGACTGCAAGCCTGTGTTTGGATCTAATGCCATCGTCAAGTTTGCAGACGACACTACAGTGATTGGTCTCATCAGCAACAACGATGAGACTGCCTACAGGGAAGAGATCCAGCACCTGTCCACATGGTGCAACGAAAATAACCTGCTCCTCAACACCACCAAAATGAAGGAGCTCATCGTGGACTTCAGGAAAGAGTCTAGAGGCACACATGACACCATCCACATCAATGGAATGGACGTTGAGCGTGTCTCCAGCTTCAAGTTCCTGGGGATCCACATCTCGGCTGACATGACCTGGACAACCAACACCTCCAGCCTGGTCAAGAAGGCTCACCAGCGCCTCTTCTTCCTGAGGACACTGAGGAAGAACCAGCTCTCCTCGACTATCCTGGTGAACTTCTACCACTGCGCAATAGAAAGCATCCTGACGAACTGTGTCACAGTATGGTATGCTTGCACTACTGTACCTTAGCTGGAACATGCTCATTTGCACTACCAACTGTTCATACAGTACCAACTGTTTACATTTCGCATCACACTTATTTGCACTGTCCATGCTCATTGCACTACCTTAAATCTACTGCTTACCTTAAGCTAACATACAATTGTATACATCTACCTGTAAAATTCTGTTTATAGTTAGAGACATCTGTATATTACATTTACATTTATAGTACATATTCACCTTTAAATGCTGTTTATAGAAAGAGACACCTGTAATTATATTTATGGCACACACTCACCTTTTATAGTAATAACCATCTGTATATTTATATTCATTGTACATATTACCTGTAAATCCTGTACATCTCCATATCCTGCACGTATGCAACCATTGTATATATCCTGCACTTGCTGCTATTGCACTTCTGGTTAGATCTAAACTGCATTTCGTTGCCTTGTACCTGTACTTGTGTAATGACAATAAAGTTGAATCTAATCTAATCTAATGAGCTGATGGTGTCTGTATTTGACCATATCTATACAGTTTCAACAATTGTTAGAACAAGAACTGCAGAAAGTAAATCTACTTTTGGGGCGGCAGTAGCTCAGTGATAGAGCGGCCGTCCTTCAACCGGAAGGTAGTAGGTTCGATTCCCGCTCGCCCCACAGTTCATACTGTCGTTGTGTCCTTGGGCAAGACACTTAACCCACCTTGCCTCCAGTGTCTGTAGCACTGGCGTATGAATGTGTGTGACTGTAGAGGTGTGTTTGGTGGTGGTCGCGAAGGTTGAGCGCCGTGTGTATGGCAGCCCCCATCTCTGTCTGCCCCAGGTGTGAATGTGTGAATGGGGTGAGTGGAAGCATGATGTAAAGCGCTTTGGGTGCTCGAAAAGGGTGCAAAAATGTGCTATATAAATGCATTACCATTTACCATTTTGTTTGTTTTGTAGATTTTCAAAAGGTATTTGATTGGGTAACTAGAGATGTTTTGGCTTTAAAAATTCTTCAGGCCGAGTTTGATGGTAAATTTTATCAGGCTTTAAAATGCCTGTGTTCGTTGTGGAGGGGTCAAAGATGAGCAGACTGACTGGTTTGGTATACACTTTGGTGTTGTGTCCCCTAGCTTGTTCTCTCTCTTTATAAATAATCTGGCTCTTGAAATAAAATATTTGTTATGGCATTTTGTTATTATAATATTATATTATATTTATGGCCGGGACTTTAACGCGTTAATTAAGATTAATTAATTACGGAACTTTAATGCGTTAATTAGGATTAATTACGCAAAAATAAATAACATAATTTTAACCACACTTATTTTTGCACCGCAGAACGTTTTTCAATGAATGAGTTTCGACGGACCGATTATACTTGAGCACCAACTAGCGTTCGTGACTTCCGACCACAGTCAACATGAACGAAGAAGCTGACGAGACCGCTTTGCTTGGCCCCGTGGATGGGAAATTTTGTTTTAAAAAACGAAAGGATGGAAGCGTCGACAAGAGCATGGTTGTGTGCAAGCTATGCAACAAGGGATTTGCGTATCACATCGAGCCTCAAATATCACCTCAAAGCTAAACAGATAACACGCTAACGGAGTTAGCGTGGACGTTAGCCCGACCCCGAGTAAAGTTACAAGGACCAGGGTAACTACACTGCTACACTTAATGGCAAACATTGCACTGGTCTGCTGGACTGAAATAAATAAACAATATTTTGTTGATTAAGCTTATGTATTCAGTCATTATTCAATGGTATACTAAAAATCCATGTGAAAAATTACTTCTCCCTGTTCTCAGGTCAAATATTTATATGCTATTAAAATGTGATTAATTTTGATTAATTAATTACAAAGCCTCTAATTAATTAGATAAATTTTTTAAAATCGAGTCCCAGCCCTAATTATATTATTTGTTATTATATTATGGCATTTTGACGATGTTGCTCTGCTCGCTAAAACAGAGGAGGATATACAGAGGATGCTAAATGTTTTGAAAAACTGGTGCTACAGGTGGAGGTTAGCATTAAAAAAGACAAAAAAAAAAAGATCATGCACTTTAGAAATAAAGAGCAACTATGTTTTAATTTTTGAATTGTCCATCCATCCACTGCTTCTACCGCTTATCCTGGGCCAGGTCGCGGGGGCAGCAGTCTAAGCAGAGACGCCCAGACTTTCCTCTCCCCAGACACATCCTCCAGCTCTTCCGGGGGATACCGAGGTGTTCCCAGGCCAGCCGAGAGACATAGTCCCTCCAGCGTGTCCTAGGTCTTCTGGAACACCTCCCTAGCTAGGCGTCCAGGAGGCATCTGAAACAGATGCCCGAGCCACCTCAGCTGGCTCCTCTCGATGTAGAGGAGCATTGGCTCTACTTTGATCTCCTTCCAAGTGACCGAGCTCCTCATCTTATCTCTAAGGGAGCACCCCGCCACTCTGCGGAGAAAGCTCGGCCGCTTGTATCCGGGATCTTGTTCTTTTGTTTATGACCCAAAGCTCATGACCATAGGTGAGAGTAGGAACATAGACTGACCGGTAAATCGAGAGCTTTGCCTTACAGCTCAGCTCTTTCTTTACCACGACAGACCGGTACATCGACCGCATTACTGCAGAAGCTGCACCAATCCGTCTGTCAATCTCACGCTCCTTCCTTCCCTCACTCGTGAACAAGAGCCCTAGATAGCTCTCCACCAACCTGAAGGGGGCAAGCCACCCTTTTCCGACTGAGAACCATGGTCTCAGACTTGGAGGAGCTGATCCTCATCCCAGCCACTTCACACTCGGCTGCAAACCGCCCCAGTGCACACTGGAGGTCCTGGCTTGATGGAGCCAACAGGACAACATCATCTGCAAAAAGCAGAGACAAGATCCTGTGGTCCCCAAACCAGACTCCCTCCGGCCCATGGCTGCGCCTAGAAATCCTGTCTATAAAGATAATGAAAAGGACCGGTGACAAAGGGCAGCCCTGCCGAAGTCCAACATGCACCGGGAACAGGTCTGACTTACTGCCGGCAATGTGAACCAAGCTCCTGCTCCGGTCGTACAGGGACTGAACAGCCCTTAGCAAGGGGCCCCGGACCCATACTCCCAGAGCATCCCCCACACAAAGGACACAGTCGAATGCCTTCTCCAGATCCACAAAGCACATGTGGACTGGTTGGGCAAACTCCCATAAACCCTCCAGCACCCTGGAGAGGGTATCGAGCTGGTCCAGTTTTCCACGACCAGGACGAAAACTGCATTGTTCCTGCCAGTACCCTGGCATATACATGCCCGGGTCCCCCTTTTTAAAAAGATGGACCACCACCCCGGTCTGCCAGTCCAGAGGTACTGTCCACAAACACCACGCGATGTTGCAGAGGCGTGTCAGCCAAGACAGCCCCACAACATCCAGAAACTTGAAGTACTCAGGGCGTATCTCATCCTTCCCCAGTGCCTTTCCACCGAGCAGCTTCCCAACTACCTCAGTGACTTCAGCTTGGGTGATGGACGAGTCCACCTCTGAGCCCTCGGCCTCTGCTTCTTCAGTGGAAGACATGTCGGTGGGGTGGAGGAGATCCTCTAAGTATTCCTTCCACCATCCAACAATATCCCCAGTTGAAGTCAGCAGATTCCCACCTCCACTGTAAACAGTGTTGGCAGGGCACTGCTTCCCCCTCCTGAGGCGCCGGAAGGTTTGCCAGAATTTGTTTGATACCCGACCGATTGTCCTACTCCATGGCCTCACTTAACTCTTCCCAGACCTGAGTTTTTTCCTCCACAACCACCCGAGCTGTAGCCTGCTTGGCCTGCTGGTACCCATCAGCTGCCTCAGGAGTCCCACGAGCCAACCAGGCTCGATAGGTCTCTTTCTTCAGCTTGACGGCATCCCTTACTTCCGGTGTCCACCACCGGGTTCGGGGATTGCCGCCACGAAAGGCACCAAAGACTTTGTTGCCACAGCGGCCACGCGCACCTGCCTTGGAACTGGCACAACCGACTCGGATTGCTCTACTCAACGCTCGTTCCCTTACAAACAAGGCCTTCTTCCTCAAATTATTCTCAATGGAACACCTTGATTTTATGTTCCTAACAGACACCTGGCAGCGTGAAATGGAGTACACTGATCTGTGCCCTCCGAACTGTTCTGTGTTTGGGACACCGCGGGTCTTGCGGTGAGGAGGCGGACTCGCACTTGTGTACCGGGACTGTTTCTGCTGCAGGTTGATGAACCCAGACTCTTTCGACTCCTTTGAGATGCAGATGACTAAGGTTGGCAACAATGACTCATTTTTTTGCATTTTAATTTACCGACCTCCTGGTCCTGGTCGCTTGTTTTTAGAGGATTTCTCAGAATTTTTATCTTCAATTATCAAACTTGAAAATGTTCTGATACTCAGGGATTTTAACCTACATATCGATGATGCTTCGTGTAATCTGGCATCTGAGTTTTTAACACTCACTGAAGCATTTTATTTTAAACAGCATGTCTCTGGTCCTACACATACAAAAGGCCACACTTTGGACCTTGTTTTCTCTTTAGGCCTGAACATTGACCATTTGAGTGTTACAGACATTAATGTGACAGACCACTGTTGTATATTTTTGAACTTGTCTTCCAATGTGGACTGTCTTCCTTCTAAACCGATGTCACAAAGACTCATCATAATTGGATCCACAGCAGAGAAATTTTCTCATTTGACCCCAGTGCTTTTGTTGGCTGTAGTGAGCCTGAATCTTTTATGCAGTCTTTTAATAACCACTGTTTGTCTGTTTTAAATAAGGTTGCTCCATTAAAAAGTCAACACACCTTCCATAAAAATCCCTGCCCTTGGATGAATGAGGAAATCTTATCTTCCATGAGAAACTGTCGTAAAATAGAACATTTGTGGAAATCCACAAGTTTGGAAGTCCACAGACTGCACTTGAAGGAGCTCATCACATCACTAAATGATATAATAAAACAGGCCAGATCTGCCTATTTTTCTAATCTTGTTGTTCTGAACAAGAAAAATCCCAAAGTCCTGTTTGACACAATATCAAGAATTGTCTCTCCATTAGCTCCTCATTTGCCAGTCCACTCAAAGTCTGACTGCAACAGGTTTTTACATTCCTTTGTGAATAAGGTACATGATATAAGAGCCTCTATAAACCCATCCTCTATAAACACATCTTGGGGTTTATCTCCTCAGTGCTCTTGGTCCACCTTCTCACCTGTCACCGAAGAAGATATTAAGGGTCTACTAAAAAAAGTGAAACCATCATCAAGCCCTCTAGATGTAATGCCAACTTTGCTGCTTTTAAATGTGTTTGATTTAGTTGGTCCATATGTTGTTAAACTGATAAACCTTTCTCTTTTAACTGGTTCTGTTCACAGCTTTTTTAAACAAGTGGCCGTCAGCCCCAATTTGAAGAAGCCCAATTTGGATTCTTTTGAAACAAACAGGCCGAACTCTAAATTGTATTTTTTTATCTAAAATCCTGGAGAGAGTGGTAGCGGAGCAGCTGACTGCGTTTCTTGATGAAAATAATCTTATAGATAAATTTCAGTCAGGCTTCCGAAAATGTCATACAACTGAGACTGCCCTGCTGAAGATATCAAGTGACATTATGATGGCGGCTGACTCTGGGCAGTAGTCTGTCTAGATCCTACTAGATTTATTGTCTGCTTTTGATACTCTGGACCATAATGTATTGATAAAGCGTCTGCAAAATGAAACAGGTTTCTCTGGATCAGTTCTAAAGTGGTTTTCCTCTTACCAGAGTGACAGATCATTTTGTGTCTTTATTAACAATATTCTGTCTGAAATGACCCCTCTGTCATATGGAGTTCCTCAGGGCTCAGTGCTAGGTCCTCTTTTGTTTTTATTGTACATATTCCCTCTTGGTGAAATAATTCACTTTTTTCAAAATGTGTCTTATCACTTTTATGCTGATGACATTCAGTTGTACTGAATTGTACTCTTTTAAAGACTCTTTTAAAGTTTTATAAACTTACTGATTTGTTGGACTGCTTGTCCTGCATAAAGAACTGGCAATTCAACAACTACCTACAGCTGAATACAAAAAAGACTGAAACGTTAATCTTTGCACCAGACCTAAAAATACCTCAAATCAAACAACACCTTGGTTCCCTGGGTTCTTCTGTCCAGAAACCTTTGTGTTCTATGTCTCTGGACATTTATTCTAGACAGTTGGTCAAAAACTGTTTTTATCATTTGAGAAACATTTCTAAACTGTGTGTGTTATTGTCTAAAGCTGACTTGGAGATGATTATTCATGCTTTTATTTCTTCTCGTCTTGATTATTGTAATTCTCTTTTTACTTGTTTTAACAAATTGTCTCTGAGTCGGCTACAAATGGTGCAAAATGCTGCAGCCAGGCTTTTGACTGGAACCATTAGAAGGGCTCACATTTCCCTGGTTTTATCCTCATTACATTGGCTTCCAGTCAAATTCAGAATTGATTTTAAAATTTTAGTCTTGACCCAGTATATCACTGACCTGCTGACCCCTTACTCCTCCTCCCGCGCTCTTCGGTCTTCTGGTCAAAACCTTCTAACGGTCCCCAAAACCTGTTTTAAAACTCGGGGAGACCGGTCTTTCCAAGACTCTGGAACGCCCTGCCCCAGTCACTGCGAGTGGACGTTTCTGTTGATTCTTTTAAAAAGCAGCTGAAGACACTTTTATTTAAACAAGCTTTTAGTTGATTGGGCTTTTCTGTTTTTACTATTTTGTGGTTTTAATTTTTATTTATCATGGTTTTATTGTTCTTTTATTAAAATTGCACTTTGTAAAGCACTTTGTGATTTATATATGTGAAAGGTGCTATATAAATAAAATTTACTTACTTACTTACGAATGTAGCAGGACGGTTAATAGTGGGGTTTTAATTCATAGTTTATCTCGTTGGCGGACAATATTCTTACCTGCCGCTCCGCGGCACTGGTTGGCAGACTATAAAGGCGCTCGTCTCCCCTTGCGCTCCCTCTGACCTCACGCATTTCCGGGTCACCTGGGTTATGGTTTCATCCGTCATCCCAGGTAGGAATAATAAATCTGAAGTTTTAAAGTGCAAGCCTCGGTTACCAATTCACAACATTTTGTAGTGCCGCTGTATCTGGAGGCTCTGCGCTGTATCTTGTCCTCGCTTGTGGTTTGATTGTTGGCCTTCCTTGAACCCGTAAGCGGCGCGTTGATGCCGGTTTGTTACGAGGGTTAAAACATTAACAGGGATTCTTTTTTAGTTTCGCTGTGCGGCTGTGTGGCTGTGCTTTACGCCTCCTCTCATTGTTAAATTGACGGGGCTACCCCTCCGCGGTCCCATGAAGTGGACCGCTCTCTTACTACAATCGCCGGTACCGTGAGTTGGACAAAAGCCTACGCAATTGTGCACGTCAAAGCGGTAGGTCGTACACAGCGGATAGATTGTTTGTATGGGTTTTGGGGCCGAACCATAACTCGGGGATATTTTATATAGGCCGGAGGACTTGAAGCGGTTCGGCCTGATACACTTAATCGCTTAGCTGGAACAGCGGCACTGGACGTCGACTCTGCTGCTCTGCTGTTTTGCTCTCTTTCTTTCTCTTTCTCTTTCCCTCTTCTTTTTTTAGTTTTATTGTTTATGGTCGTGGTCAGTCTGCGTCTTTTGTTTGTGTTTTTGTATTGAAACAACCGCTGCTATTGGACTATTGTGTATTGGCAACGGGTTGTGGGGTACTTTTAATGAATAATGGTTGCTATTTGTGTGTGTGTGCGTGCGTGCGTGTGTGTGGTTGTGGTAAATGTTTTATTGGTGTAGAGCTAACAATTTAATTATTGTGTCATTGTAAAATAAAGGTTGACTCGATGTAACGTGGCTGTCGCATGTTCGGTGGTGAACCTATGCGTGCCTTCAAGGAGGGGTAAGCAATCTGATTCTTCAGGTGAAAATCCTGAGGTGGCGTAGTTGGACTAAGTAACTTAGTATAGCCTATTTGACAAATTGTAGGCCGTGCTGGCGGCGCGCAAAGCAACCCTCCTAACATACCCTCCGTACTGCCACATTTGGCGTAGTTGACAGGATCTACCGAATTCTGCAAAGGCCAGTTTCATTTGGAGTCAACTGGTTATATGGCAATGGAATTTTTGTAGGTGTAGAAGTTGCTTCTTACCCACTCCTTGAGCAAGCTTGTATATTAACCAGCCTTGTGTTTGAGTTTGGTGTGTTTTATTCAAGGGTAGCTACGTATTATATGTATTTTCTGCATGTTTTGTATTGCTTGATGCATGTTTTTCCTTTTTTTTCTGTATATATATATATATATATGTGTGTGTGTGTGTGTGTGTGTGTAGTGAAACAACCTGAAACAACAAAACAGATTAGGTGGTTCTGTACTTGCTTGTTTATTGTATTGGGGCGGATAAATTAAGAACGCATATTTATTTGTTATTTTTATTTATATATATACTTTTTTTTTTCTTTTTGTTTTGTGTGAGGGTTTATTTGAATACTGTTAATTTGTTTTGAGGCAGGGCAGCAGTGGTCGACGTGTAAATCTATTGCGTGTGTGTAGCTATGGCAGAAGAGCTACAGGACCTTCGGGAGTTGGTTAATCAATTAAGAGTAGATAATGAGAGGCTGCGGGCAGAGAGGATGGCTCCGACCCCTAGTTCTGGTGCCGCAGGGCCCTCTATTGGCGCTTTTCCACTACACAGTTCCAGCACGACTCGCCTCGACTGGGCTCGCCTTTTTTGGTTTTCCACTGCGTAAAAGTTGTACCTGTACCTGCTTCCAGGTCCTTTTTTTCGTATCACCTCCGGCGAGGTTCTAAGCGGGCTGTGGCTATACTAAATTGTGACGTGAACACACGACAGACTGCTGATTGGCCAGAGAGAATCGTCACTGTTCACCGCGTCATCGTTGCAAGAGCCAGACGGAGTATCCTGAATAACCCCGCCATTTTTAAATAGTTTGGCCAGAGATTGCGTGATAATTTACCCAGTCCCAGACTTTAGTATTATGGCAACTCGGAAAATGCTCTGTGGTCAAACGAGGAGGTGCAGACTTTTCTTTGTTTGGTTGCAAGAGAAGATCCAGCGAGAGCTTGATGGGGCAACGAGGAGCGAAAGAGTATACAAAGAAGTCTCAGTCGCTGATGGAGGACGGTAAGTGTTTTAAGTTTACATTACATTAACCCTGTAGGTGCACTCTGCTTGAGAGTTTTGTTTTCTTTAGGCTGGCTTTTGGAAAGCTGAAGCTCACTAATAACAATGAAGACTGTAAACTTGTGTCGCAGATAGCAATTGCCGCTAACTTTTAGCTCTAACTAGTTGCTAGCTGCCTGCCATTGCTATTTCGTAGTGTGTTGACTTTTGTATGATCTTTCTATTCAAGATTCCTTTCGACGAGCGAGAATGGTTCTGTGGCTCCCACTGATGCCACGTTGGCATCGGCTGCAGCGTCGGCATCAACAACAGCACCAGAACCATTGGCACCAGCGTCACCGCAACCGGTTAGTATATAGGAGAAAAAGTAAAACCTTCTAGCCTGTTGTCTGTGAATCTATATACACTTATTAATATAATTAAATTAATATTAATCGTGTTTATAACCCATTAGTATATCATATATTATTATTAATATAACGTCAATGTACTTGCATAGCAACAGGAAGCATTCCCAGTTATGGGAATCAAGATTCATTAATAAACCTGTTAAGTATTTTTATAACTTTGAGACATACACAATGTGTATGCGTACCATGTGTACTGTATACTGTATGTATACTGTACACATGGTAATTTCAAATGCACACAACGCTTTGAATTAAACGTGAAATTGTTTATCTTTATTGTAATTCATTCATTGTAATTATTTTTTGTCCAGGACGGAGGAAACGACAGAGGGAGCAGGAGCATCTGACTGTCCTGAGGAGATGCAGACATCTGATGTGGAGCAGATGGAGTTGAACCAGAACTAGAAGCGGCTTTGAGGAGGAGGAGATTGCTGCAATGTCGTCCTTCAACCAGGCCTTTCTGGGAATCCTGAGCCAGCTTGTACAGGCACTGAACCGGCGGGACGCTGTTCCACCACCCCTGGACTGAAAATGTATATTATGTAATTAAATACAGCATTTTTTAAAATTGTTTGCACTACATGTAACATGTATATAGTTGTTTGTGAATTTATATTAGAGTTTGTTCTATTTGTATGTGTGGTTAAATAAAACTTTTTTGAAACTTATTACAAATAAGTGTCTTTTTTGATGGTTTGCTTTTGTACAAGGGTTTGACCATGTATTTTCAGATTTTATACTGTGATAACCTTAAAACAGCAGAGACAACATTTTTAACGATAATGTATTTATTTTTTTAGCAATTAAAGTAACGCATCAGACCCTCTCGTACATCACTGCCTTCCTCCTCTACACCCTGTGCCACTGCCACCACAGGCTCTGCTGCAGGTGCATCCCAGTCATTGTCATAGTCCTCTCCATGACTCTCACCAAGGTTATGCAAGCACAGCAAGTAAGAATCATAGATTTCACCATTGTAACATCACAGTCATTTCTTTTCATGAGACAACGCCACCTTCCCTTCAGTCTACCAAAAGCGTTTTCAACCACAACCCGTGCTCGACATATTTTCCTGTTGTAGATCTGCTGTTCTACAGATCTGAAACACATAAACCATACACATTTTAGTACGTAATACTGGTAGCTATAAAGTTGTTCAAATACTTTGTAAGTAGTAACTTATAGTATTTACACATATGTAAACGTTAGCATAACTTAGCCTCTTGCGTCGGCTTTGAAAAAACAGATTTGTCTCGTAGTCTGAACTCTGTAGTAATTCCCAAACTCTCCTGTTATCAGCATTGTTTCTTTTTGCTGCCCTCAGCCTCTCCTGAAACAACGTTTGCTGTCTTGCTGTGAGAAACAGCCACATCCCGAGGATAAAAAAAACATAGACTCGATTTCCTCCATTGTTTATGTGTGTGAGTAGCGGGTGTGTGTCGCGTAGAAGATTACGTCACGACAGGTTCTTGCGGCGTCGCTATGATGACGACTAGGTACTATTGTGGAGGTACTATCTGCAATGGAAAACGGAGCGAAAAGCGAGCCGAGTCGAGTCGAGCTGGTACTGTGTAGTGGAAAAGCGCCATATTTCTGCTGTTTCGGCTACCCCAGTAGCTGATAGATTGGGCATTTTCTGTCCCGTGGTATGAACACCAATGTTTAGGGGGCGTACTGGTATTGGTTTAAGTGAATGGGTTGAGGAAGTTCAGGCCTGCATGCGTGCGAGGCATTTGTCTCTTTCGGACCAGGCGTTTTTCTTGTTTGATCATTTGGAGGGTGAAGCTCGGGATGAGATTAAATATCGATCTGGTGAGGAGAGGGGGGACCCAGCCAAAATAATCTCTATTCTCCAGGATCTGTATGGTTGCTCTGAGTCATATGTAGCATTGCAGGAGGCCTTTTTCTCTAGGAGGCAACAGGAGGGGGAGACTCTACAGGAGTTCTCCCTCGTCTTGATGGGCCTCATGGAGAAAGTGAAAGAGCGGGCCCCCAGGAACATGCCTAATGCCGAGTCTTTGTTGCGGGACCAGTTTATTGAGCATGTGCTTGACGGTGCATTGCGCCGAGAGTTAAAACAATACGTACACCAGAGCCCTGTAGCGACCTTAATTATGGTCAGGGGGGAAGCAATACAGAGGGAGCGTGAGCGTCTGCCAGCTAGCATACGCGGCCGCAGCAATTCCATGCCCTCAGCTTTTGGCATCCAATATGCCATACATAGTGAGTCGCATAGGGTGGCCCAACCCCCCCACACAGAGATAAGTGAAATGAAGGAGCTCTTAAGGAAGCAGCAAGAACAGCTTGATCGGCTCACACAACGTATTGCTCTTTTGCAGCCTGCGCAACAGCGTAGCCGTTCTCCGCGCCTAGGTCCCATTATTTGTAGGCGGTGCCAACAGCCCGGCCATATTGCCAGAGAGTGTGGCGGGCCTCGTGTCTCTACCCATCGGCACTCTCCTATGCCGGCTCACTTCCGTTCGGATCAGCCGTCGGAAAATTAGCACCCACCGTGCTGCTGAGCCACAGCTCAGGTGGGGCATCTACTGGCTCAGGTAATGTTTCAAGTGGTACGGCTGATGCTCCCAGACTAATTTTGTCTTGCCCACATATTCTCAAACAGTTTACCTGGATAAATAAAGGTTAAATAAATAAAATAAATATTGAGGTGGAAATGGCTGGCATAAAGGTGCCTTGTTTAGTCGACACGGGTTCAATGGTGTCGACCATTACCGAAAGTTGTTTTCGTGAGCACTTCGAGTCTTGGGAGGAAGAGCGTCTCAGGGCCTGTCATTGGCTGCAGCTCAGGGCAGCCAATGGTCTTTCAATTCCTTATATTGGCTACTTGGAACTCAATGTTGAACTTTGTGGCAAGTTGATGTCCCGTTGTGGTGTGTTGGTTGTCAAGGACCCTCCGAGTGATATGTCAGCTCAGGTCCCTGGTGTTTTAGGGATGAACATCATTCGCAGGTGTTACAGGGAGCTTTTTGGACAATACGGGGTGGCTCTGTAGCGGCGTCACCTACGTCCTTGGTGGAGGCCTTTCAGAAGTGTCATGCCACTTACTTGCAGCCTGCACCAAAGCGACCGGGTAAGGTCAAGGTACGGGGAAAGAGGGCCTGCCGTATCCCCGGGGGCACACTGAAAATTGTGGCCACCACCTGTTGTGAGCAGTACTCAGGTGGTACTGTGGTGTTTGAACAGTTGGAGTCGGGCCTGCCTGCTGGCCTGTTGGCGTCTCCAGCGCTGGTTCAGGTTATTCGAGGAACGGCATATGTCCCTATTGTCAATGTGGGGGCCATTGACGTGTTGCTCTATCCTCGCACCGTAGTGGGCACTTTGGATGGGGTGACTGTTGCTAGCTTACCCGCAGGCGTGACTGAAATGGCATCTGCGGCTGCCACTGTGTCATCCCAAACTGCCTCCACTTCTGGGTCAGACCCCATGGAGGCTATCTATCTTCTCTCCCGACGGAGGAACAGAATAAGGTGCGGTCTCTTCTGGGGAAGTATTTCTCAGTGTTTGCTATTAACGATCAGGACTTGGGTTGTACCCACCTGGTCAGTCATGACGTTCCACTTCTTGATGATGTCCCGGGTCGACAGCGCTACCGCCGTATTCCTCCGTCTGAGTATGAGCTGGTGAAGGAACACATCAATCAGCTCTTAGAGGCAAAGGTTATTCGTGAAAGCTCCAGCCCCTATGCCTCCCCAATTGTGCTTGTCCGTAAAAAGGACGGCAGCCTCAGGCTCTGTGTTGACTACCGTCAGCTCAATACCCGAAAGGATGCGTTCCCACTTCCTCGCATTGAGGAATCCCTTGATGCTTTGACAGGTGCACGCTGATTTTCAACTATGGATTTGGCTAGCGGGTACAACCAAGTCCCGGTTACGGAGAAGGACCGGCCGAAAACAGCGTTTTGTACGCCGTTCGGGTTGTTTGAGTGGAACCGTATGCCGTTTGGCCTCTGCAATGCCCCCAGCACTTTTCAACGTTTGATGCAACACATCTTCGGGGACCAACAGTGCCAGTCCTTGCTCTTATACTTGGATGATATTGTAGTGTTTTCATCCACAGTTAATCAACATCTGGAGAGGCTGGACGTGGTGCTGGGACGGCTGCAGCAGGAAGGCCTGAAGGCTAAGTTGGCAAAGTGCTGTTTCTTTCAGCGGGAAGTGCGTTACCTGGGCCATGTCATCTCTGACAAGGGGGTAGCGACCGAACCGAGTAAACTTGAGGCTGTGGCTAACTGGCCTAAACATACCACAGCCTCTGAGCTGCGTTCATTTTTGGGCTTTGCTAGCTATTACCGACGTTTCGTCGAGGGGTTTGCCACGTTGGCTGCACCATTACACCGTTGCGTGGCCAAATCGACCAGTAAACGGTCCCAAAGGAAGCCAGTCCAGAGTACCATCAGAGCCTGGACTGAAGAATGCCATCAGAGCTTTGAGGCCCTTAAGGCCAAGCTTGTTTCAGCCCCGGTCCTTGCATATGCCGATTTCTCCCTCCCGTTTATCTTGGAGGTGGATGCAAGCCATGGCGGCTTGGGGGCTGTGCTCTCACAAGAGCAGGCAGGCAAGATCAGGCCTATAGCATATGCCAGTCGAGGCTTAAAACCAGCCGAGCGTAACATGTCCAACTATAGCTCCATGAAATTGGAGCTCTTGGGTTTGAAATGGGCTATGACTGATATATTTCGCGAATACTTGTTGGGACACAAGTGTGTCGTTTATACGGACAACAACCCATTGAGCTACCTCTCATCTGCAAAATTAGGCGCGGTGGAGCAGCGCTGGGCGGCTCAGCTGGCCTCTTTCAATTTTGAGTTAAAGTATCGTTCAGGGAAGAGCAATAAGAATGCTGACGCATTGTCCCGCCGGCCACAACTTTCCCCGTCGCCGGTGGCACCGTTGGTACCAGGTACCTCGCTGCCTCAGTTATTGCAGCAAACTCGGCAGATGGAACCTATACTGGCAAGTCAATCTGCTGTTACGGTCTTTCCTTACTACGCCCCAGGTGACCTCCATGCCCTCCAACAGGCGGATCCGGTCATTTAGGAGGTCATTGCCTTTTGGCGGCAAAAGCGGCAACCCAGCCATGAGCAGCGACAAGCTCTCTCTCAATCTGCCCTGGCTGTGCTGCGCCAATGGGACCGACTGGTAGAATTGGATGGACTGTTGTACAGACAGACCTTTCGCCCTGACGGAGGTGGGGCTGTACCAGCTACTATTGCCTAAGGCTCTAGTTCAGGATGTTCTCACTCAGGTCCATCAGGAGCATGGACATCAAGGGGTGCAGAGGACCCTAGCGGTGTTGCGTTCTCGCTGTTACTGGCCAGGTATGTCACGTGAGGTGGCACAGTGGTGCCAAGCTTGTGACCGATGTCAAGTCGCAAAGAATAACCACCTTACCCCCAGTAGCTTTATGGGCCATTTACTTGCCTCTAGGCCTAACGAGATTGTGGCCATTGATTTTACAATGCTGGAGCCGACTCCAACTGGTTTGGAAAATGTGCTGGTGATGACGGACGTCTTTAGTAAATACACACTGGCAGTCCCCACCCGAGACCAACGCGCCTCTATTGTGGCGCAGGTCCTGGTCATAGAGTGGTTCTCCAGACTTGGCGTCCCTGCACGTATTCACTCAGACCAGGGCCGAAATTTTGAGAGCGCCCTGATCCAGCAGTTATGTAGCCTGTATGGGATCACAAAGTCGCGGACCACACCTTATCATCCAGCTGGTAATGGGCAGTGCGAGCGCTTTAACAGGACACTGCATAACCTTTTGCGTGCTGCTTTGCTCTCTTTCTTTCTCTTTCTCTTTCCCTCTTCATTTTTTATTTTTATTGTTTATAGTCGTGGTCAGTCTGCGTCTTTTGTTTGTGTTTTTGTATTGAAACAACCGCTGCTATTGGACTATTGTGTATTGGCAACGGGTTGTGGGGTACTTTTAATGAATAATGGTTGCTATTTGTGTGTGTGTGCGTGTGTGTGCGTGTGTGTGGTTGTGGTAAATGTTTTATTGGTGTAGAGCTAACAATTTAATTATTGTGTCATTGTAAAATAAAGGTTGACTCGATGTAACGTGGCTGTCGCATGTTCGGTGGTGAACCTATGCGTGCCTTCAAGGAGGGGTAAGCAATCTGATTCTTCAGGTGAAATTCCTGAGGTGGCGTAGTTGGACTAAGTAACTTAGTATAACCTATTTGACAAATTGTAGGCCTACCATTAGACAAGCACGTGCTTGCGCGCACGAGCAACCCTCCTAACATACCCTCCGTCCTGCCATACTTACTTACAGTCAGGTCCATAAATACTAGGACATCGACACAATTCTTATCTTTTTGACTCTATACACCACCACAATGAATTTGCAGTGAAACTGCAAAAAAAGAGAAGAAAAAAAACGCACCGGTGAGCTCAACAACACCAAAAGACCCGGAAGACCACGGAAAACAACTGTGGTGGATGACCGAAGAATTCTTTCCCTAGTGAAGAAAACACCCTTCACAACAGTTGGCCAGATCAAGAACACTCTCCAGGAGGTAGGTGTATGTGTGTCAACGTCAACACTCAAGAGAAGACTTCACCACAAGATGTAAACCATTGGTGAGCCTCAAAAACAGGAAGGCCAGATTAGAGTTTGCCAAACAACATCTAAAAAAGCCTTCACAGTTCTGGAACAACATCCTATGGACCGATGAGACCAAGATCAACTTGTACCAGAGTGATGGGAAGAGAAGAGTCTGGAGAAGGAAAGGAACTGCTCATGATCCAAAGCATAGCACCTCATCAGTGAAGCATGTGGTGGTAGTGTCATGGCGTGGGCATGTATGGCTGCCAATGGAACACGTTCTCTTGTATTTATTGATGATGTGACTGCTGACAAAAGCTGCAGGATGAATTCTGAAGTGTTTCGGGCAATATTATTATTATTATTATTACTACATCAATTTTATATAGCGCTTTTCCGGGGACGCAAAGACGCTTTACATATCAATTATTCATTCACTCCACAGTCACACACTGGTGGTGGTAAGCTACATCTGTAACCACAGCTGCCCTGGGGCAGACTGACAGAGATGTGGCTATTATCTGCTCATATTCAGACAAATGCTTCAGAACTCATTGGACAGCGCTTCACAGTGCAGATGGACAATGACCTGAAGCACACTGTGAAAGCAACCAAAGAGTTTTTTAAGGTAAAAAAGTGGAATGTTATGCAATGGCCGACTCAATCACCTGACCTGAATTCGATTGAGCATGCATTTCACTTGCTAAGGACAAGACTGAAGGGAAAATGCCCCAAGAACAAGCAGGGACTGAAGACAGTTGCGGTAGAGGCCTGGCAGAGCATCACCAGGGATGAAACCCAGCGTCTGGTGATGTCTATGTGTTCCAGACTTCAGGCTATAATTGACTGCAAAGGATTTGCAACCAAGTATTAAAAAGTGAAAGTTTGATTTATGATCGTTACTCTGTCCCATTACTTTTGGTCCCTTAAAAATTTGGAGGCACAAATACAAACAGTTGTAATTCCTACACCGTTCACCTGGTTTGGATGTAAATACCCTCAAACTAAGGCTAAAGGTCTGCAGTTAAAGCACATCTGGTTCGTTTCACTGCAAATCCATTGTGCTGGTGTATGGAGCCAAAAAGATTAGAATTGTGTTAATGTCCCAATATTTATGGACCTGACCGTTTGTAATGTTTATGGCCTGGAACCCTATGCCACACTGAACCTAACAAAAGCACAGAGATCATTGTGTGCTCAGCTTAGGTCTGGTATCCTTCCATTGGCTTTTGGAACGGGACAATCCCCCTGAGTTCCAGAGGAGAACCGTGTTGTCTCTGTGACTTAAAGTTGAAAATAAAATGCCCGTTTTGTTTTATTGTCCTTTGAATCATGCTCCATGATGTAAGCTTTTTTTGCAAAATGTCTGGTGTTTGTTGTTTTATTGCCTGTTGTGGTGATTTTGATTTTCTGTGTTTCTGTGTTCTGTGAACCTTCAGCATTAATGTGATCAGAACTAAACTACTCTTAGCCTTTGAAGAAAATGGTCAAATGATATAACCAGAATAAAGGATACATTTCTGACAGAATGTTATGTAAAAATAAAATCAACCAGAAACTCGAGATCTTTACTGGCACAATTAAGAACAGGAATTGTTCCCTTGGGGATTCAAACCGGGAGATTTAACAACACAACAGAGGAGCTGAGACTCTGAAGTCTGTGATTTTGGAGAGGTTGAGAACAAATCTCATTTTCTTCTATATTATTTTTATGATGACTTTAGAGAAATACTAATAAATGAAATATTTGCTGACAATTCTCAGATGTTCTAGAGCAATGGTGATGTCAATATCTTTAAGTAAGTCACACATGTATGGAGCTATAGCTCATGTTTGTAACTGAAAACACATTTTAACATGAACTTTCAGTTACAAAGATTCTGAGCTTGATATAGCTCCACACATTTGTGAAAAAAGCCTGGATTAAACTGCCAAATTGTTTTATTTAAATAGTGCTTCTTCTGTCTACAGTATAACCACTTTTGTTTCCTGATCTTTTGTTTAACTGGTGGGGTCTTGTAAGAAAATTCTGACTGGACTTGTGTTTCAAGCACAATAATTTAATTTAATTTCATTCATTCATTCATTCATTCATTCATTCATTCATTCATACATACATATACATACATATATATTATAGTAATTGTAATAAAAGTATTATGAGCATTTGTTGATTTCGTACAAAAATAAAAATATTTAAATAGTAATGTTATTTCTTTTTTTATTATTCCTGTCTTGTGTTATATTAATTAGTAAAATGAATACACAGGGAAAAACAAATAAAATAATCAAAAACATTGGTTTTAATCTGTTTTGTTGTATCACGCGCAGATATAGAGCAGCTGTGGCCTTAAAGACGGCATGTATAACATGCAGAGTGTGAAGATCTGGGTCAGTGTACAAGGTTTTTGTGAAGTCATCTATTACTTTGGCTCTAATACAAAACTAACACATGCTCAGTGTCATTAGTGCCATTGTGCTCCTCACAATTATGTTTAAATCCAGACACTGGATTGTAAACGCAGATAAAATCGGAGGCTGATCCAGGACGAGTGTTGTGCATCACAGAGGTAAGCCTTCCATAATAAAAAGGCATTAAAACCTCACACAAAGAACATGAAGGTATAACTGACACATGGTGAGCAGAAAGAAGAAAATAAAATACTGTTTAGTAAGTCTGTGTAGGTTCAGAACCAACCAACATTGATAACGCTTTACTCTCTGCACATGGCAGAGTGGTTAGCATTCCTGCCTCAAAGCAAGAAGGTTGTGAGTTCAAAACCCAGTCAAATCAAACATAGGCTCTAGTCACCCGTGACCCCCTAACAGGAATAAGCGGTAAAAAATTAATACTGTACATATTAAACTCTTTCACACAAAATATATCTATAAATAAACATACACACATTTTTTTTCCTTAGTTTGACTGAAGAAGGTGTTGGCTGCTAGCGCTTATTACGCTTGTGTCCTTAGCTCCAGACTCATAGCACTGTGTTATGTTCTTCACAGGCAGACCCCAAAAGCAGACTACTATATATCAACTATTTATTTTAACAAAAACTCGAGCAGGCAGAGGAGGCAGGGAGCTGGCTGGCTGGAGGACACGAGGTGCAAGACACAAGGCAGATCTGGACAGACGGAGAAAGCAGCAGGTAAGTATAGGCAAGTCCAAAAACATTTCGAAACATACCAGCAGTAAGTGTACCTCAAAACCCAAGCAACTCTACCGAACAGGACAGAATAATCTGGCAGTGTGGATGTGAGTAGAGCAGGCTTTTATCCAGAGTGATGAGGAGAGTGGAAACAAGTGTGTCTCGTCTGAAGTCCTGAGAGAAGCTAGCCACACACCTGCTCTCTCAGCAGGGGCAGAAATCATGCCTCGCGCCACTCCTGTAAAATCCGCCTTCACTGGACTATGTCACGCAATAACAAAGTTACACCAACAAGAGGGAGATTAATGAAATCTCGCGGTCTTGCAAAGGTTTTTTTTTTTTTTTGTAATGCAAGCTTTGCTGAAAATGTACCGAGTTAAATATTATTGAAAAATAATTAGTAATGCCTTACACTACTGCGTTACAGGAAAAAGTAATAAATTACTGTAATGCATTACTTTTGTAACGCGTTAGTCCCAACACTGATCCTAACACACATTTTTTTTATAACTAGTTGTACATTTTCTCTTTGTATTAGTCTTTTTTCTCTCCCTTCATCTTAACAGTAACTGTTATTTAATTGTACACATAATCTTCAGATTATTCATTCATTCTCTTCCGCTTAGTCCCTTTAGGGGTTGTGGGTGACTGGAGCCTATCCCAGCAACTTTGGGCCTTAGGCGGGGTACACCCTGGACAGTGGCCAGTTAGTCGCAGGGCTGACATTTAGAGACAGACAGTGACAGTGACAGTCACTCTCACATTCATTCACTAGGGACACTTTAGATTTGCCAATTAACCTATACATGCATGTCTTTGGATGGTGGGAGGAAGCCGGAGTACCCGGGGAGAACCCACGGTAACACAAGGAGGACATGCAGACTCCTCACAGAAAAACCGGAGTCAGCCACATAATAGAAATATGTGATTTATAATGCAATTCTGTGGTGAGCAGTGTGACTTTGAGGAGTGTGGTGCTGTTTCCTCCTCCCAAAGCAGAACAGGAAGGAAATTCTTTTTAGTCGTTACATTAAGGCACTGTCTGTGCTCTGTACTCAGTCTGCCAATGATAATGAAGTTGTAGAAGCTTTGTTAGTGCTTATAAAAGTGTTACCTCAAACCTCATTGAACCAGTCATTTATTTGCTAAATAATTCTGCATAACTCAAAGCAGGGAATTAAGCTTCTGAATAATAAAGTGCATGGCAAGTACAAATGAGCAGCAGCAGATTTTATTAGTAAAATAAAAGCCATGGTTAAATCTAAATTCCAAGTCATGTATAACACCTTCTCCTGGTTGTATCTTTTTTTTTCTTAACTTAAAACACAAATAAACATCAATCAACAGCCCAGCATGGTCTGCATGTCCTCCACGTTACCATGGGTTCTCTCCGGGTACTCCGGCTTCCTCCCACCGTCCAAACACATGCATGTACAGGATAATTGGCAACTCTAAAGGGTCCCTAGTGAATGAATGTGAGAGTGAATGGTTTTCTGTCACTGTCTGTCTCTAAATGTTAGCCCTGCGACTAACTGGCCACTGTCCAGGGTGAACCCCGCCTAAAGTCCAAAGATGGGACAAAACGGTAAAAAAAAAAACAGCATGGTCTAAGGAAACAATAGAGAAAAAAATCCATCATTAGTCAACCATGATGCTACTCAGCACCGAGGCTACAGCAGTGCCAGCAAAGCGGAGATAAGGGGCCCATACATTCAGGAACTGTCCCTTTTAGGACAACACCAGAGAGGTGTAAGTAATACAAGGGGAAAAGATCCAGGACAAGTTTGTGCAGGTTGGATTTAGGAAGGGGCTTGACACTAATCCAAGACAGGAACATTTTCTTTTGTGCATTATATGTGAACATGTCTACCATGTCTTCCAGAATGTCTGTTCAATATGATTGTATTTTAAAACAGTGAGTAAAAGTCCCTTCCACTGATTTACACGGTGAATGATTTTAAACAGTAGCAGCCTGGCACGGTTACAGACAAATATTATTTTTGTTTGATGCAAATATACTCCCATTTATCCTCAACATCAGACACTCCTGATTCAGTTTGCCATGTCTGCGTCACATCTAATACAACCAGTGCATCCATCTGATTCACAACATTATTAAAGCAGGTAATTGTTTTTTTTTTGCCGGGTGACGGCTCTCAATCATCCAGGTCATCTTTAACCTTTCTCTCTATTGGTCTCTAGGGGGGCGGCAGTAGCTCAGTGGGTAGAGTGGTCGTCTTTCAACCGGAAGGTAGACGGTTCGATTCCCGCTGTCCCCACAGTTCATACTGTCGTTGTGTCCTTGGGCAAGACACTTAACCCACCTTGCCTCCAGTGACTGTAACACTGGTAATTACATTAGAACAATGTAAGTCGCTTTGGATAAAAGCGTCAGCTAAATGAGTAAATGTAAATGTAAATGTAAATGTAAATGTGATAATGTGGCATCAGAAGTAGGTGTCTTTTTCTTGAATATGAAGTCTCAGACTCAGAGAAATCTAAAGAAATGGCTGTTGAGACGATTATATTTACCGTTGATCTGTTCAAAAGAGCACAAGGAAGACCCCACAAACAAATTACACATTTTCCTGATCTCTTGATGTGTCCAGACATTGTAACCCATGACAGTCATGCCTGGTTTATAGTCAGGGTTTGCCTGCACTGGGGAGAGCTCAGGAGTTAAGAGAGACTTACCTCCTCCTGATTTTATCTGAGGGACTCAGAAACAAACTAAAAACATCATGTGCACCTCTGATAATTTAGTGATCCTAATGTTTGTATATTAGACACAGACTATCAGATGAGCCATGATGCTTCCATAAAACTCTCCACTTTTCTTAAGGATTTTTGTGTCCTTCAGTGCCTCCCCAGTCCTCACTCACGAGCTGCCAGTGGGATCAAACAGAGAGATGTACGAGCGAGCAGAAAAATGGAAGGCTAATTCAATTGGGTCTATTATTCCTGAGGCAGCGCTGTGTTATCAGTAGCACTGCAAAGGCGTTTTGATGCATCGCCTTCATGCTCTGTCCCCCTTCTCCCCCTGACTGCTCACAGAAATCAAAGATGTTGTGGTCCAGGATAGGAGTTGGTGGGCGAGCTATGCCGAGTCATGAGAGACCAGAGAGGGCAGGTTGTGTAATAGGACAAGGCAGGTGACTGGGACGACAGAAAGATGGTGTCTGTCATATCAGTAAAGAAAGTAAATGAGAAAGTAAATGGTCTTGTTCTAATTTCAGGAGTCTCCTAAGGCCTGGAAAAATAGACTATTAACATTAAAGCCATGTGAAAGCCAGGCCTAGTTTGATCTCAGCCCCGAACAATTATTATTATTATTATATTATAGTGTATAGTGTGTAGTGTATAGTGTCTTTCAACCGGAAGGTTGGCGGTTCGATTACCGCTCTTCCCACAGTTCATACTGTTGTTGTGTCCTTGGGCAAGACACTTAACCCACCTTGCCTACAGTGGTGTTCCAGCTGTAACACTGGTGAATGTTAGTCGCTTTGAATAAAAAGCGTCAGCTAAAATGACTAAATGTAAAAATGTAAAAAATAAAATTAAAAAAATATAAATGTAACACTGGTGAATGGAAGCTTCATGTAAGTCGCTTTGGATAAAAGCGTCTGCTAAATGACTAAATGTAAATGTAAATGTAAATATGCACTCACAGGTTCAATTACTTGGTAACACAAATTACTAATCAGCCTATCACATAGCAGCAACTCATGCATCCTTCATGTACTTAGGCAACTAGATGTGGTGGAGTTGACTTGCTTGTTCAAACTGACCATCAGAATGGGATAGAAAGGGGCTTTAAGGGACTTTGAACATGGCTGGTCTGAGTCTGGTCTGGGATTTTTATGCACAACCATCTCTAGGGTTTACAGAGAATGGTCCAAAAAAGAGAAAATATCCAGTGAGCGGCAGTTGTGTGGACAGAAATGCCTTGTTGATGTCAGAGTAGAATGGGCAGACTGGTTAGAGATGATAGAAAGGCAACAGTAACTCAAATAACCACTCGTTAAACCAAGGTCTGCAGAATACCATCTCTGAACGCACAACACATCAAACCCTAAAGCAGATGGGCTACATCAGCAGAAGACTACACTGGATGCCGCTCCTGTCTGTTAAGAACAGGAAACCGAGGCTACAGTTCACATAGGCTTACCAAAATTAGACAATAGAAGATTGGAAAAACGTTGCCTGGTCTGTTATGACATTCAGATGGTAGGGTCAGAATGGTGTGGGGGATATTTTCTTGGCACACTTTGGTGTGTACAAAATTCGTAGTACAAATTGAGCATTGTTTAAACGCCACAGCCATCTACACTTCCTGCTCTCGGACAAGGCGGACGTCTCCCTCTGCTCCTCCTGCTCTCTGCTATCAGTGTATGCGTCTCTATCTCGTCTCGTCATTCAAATTTTGTCTTATTTCTTCGACTCTACTGCCTGCTAGACTCCTAAGAACTGAAATGGATCTGATTACCTGGTCTCTGAGTGCAATTGACACAATTTTTTCACAAAAGAAGGGTGCACCGGGGGAACCCATTTTTTCCTGACGGGACCTTTGCGGCAGGCTACTCACAGGGCGCTTGGAAGAACAGGCAAGTTCTGTGTCTTGAAGCTCTGTCCATGGAGGACGTTGAGGATGTTTATCTATTTGGATTTATGATAGTTGGATTCCTGCTCATTGGTCTGGGGAATGTCTTAAACTATCGGAAAATTTGTAAGACAGCTGCTTTCAAATCTACCCAGCCGCTGTCTGCTGAAATTAAACTGTGCTTCTGTGACGTGAGTGACAGACTGAAGGGATTACAACTGAGTGACGCACAGTCCGAGGAGCTGACTCCGCGACTTCTCAGCACGCACTGTGGACATACAGAAAAGAGTTTACAACACCAAAAGACAGACCTGTGAGCTGCTGCGCGGCTTAACGGATATGAAGGGGTTACAACAATGTGGCACACGAATCGAAGAGCTGATTCGCAACATCTCGGCCCAAACTGACATCCAGAGAAGAGTGGACATCATCGAGAAGCAGACCGCTGAGCTGCTACGTGGTGTTACTGGTCTGACCATGAAACAGGAAACATCAAGGTTACTCCACAAAACGCTGAGAAAAAACGCTACCAAAGATCAAAATTATATAAATTACAAGTTTCTTTTTGCCTTCCTATGCCCAAGTCCCCTCCCTCGATTAGAAGCCTAGCCTGCAGCTGGGTCTTATCTTATCCTCCCGTCACTCCCTGTACTCCCTTCAAGGACAAGGCCACTCCGCCTAAACATCGCCTAAACATCTTACAGTCGACTTCCCTTCCTATCCTATCATCAGCCTTACCAACCGTCTGCCATTTGACGTCATCTGTCTGACTCTTTACTCTAATGCCCCTCCCCTGTCTGTTTGTTTTTGTTACGTATGTTGTAACAGCAACTGTAGTTGCGACTATGTATTTTATGTTTGTAAAATGCTCTATTTCATTTTCCTGAAGACCACAGCGCCTGAATAATGGCTGCACGTGAAGCACTTTGTGACTATGTCTGTGAAAGGTGCTATATAAATAAACTTTCTTCTTTCTTCTACCTGAGTATTGTTGCTGACCATGTCCATCCCTTTATGACTACATTGTACCCATCTTCTGATGGCTACTTCCAGCAGGATAATGCACCATGTCACAAAGCTCAAATCATCTCAAACTGTTTTCTTGAACATGACAATGAGTTGACTTTACTGAAATGGCCTCCACAGTCACCAGATCTCAATCCTTTAGAGCACCTTTAGGATGTGGTGGAACGGGAGAGTCACATCATGGAAGAATCTGCAGCAACTATGTGATGCTATCATGTCAATACGGAACAAAATCTCTGGGGAATATTTCCAACATCTTGTTGAATCTATGTCACAAGGAATTAAGGCAGTTCAAAAGGCAAAACTGGGGCCAACCCAGCACCAGGTGTACCTAATAAAGTGGCTGGTGAGTGTAAATATTATTTTTTGAAATGTCGCAATGTTCTGAAAAATCTGACACAGCGAGAATTATTTTTTCATCTATGTTTCTTGTCCGGGAGAGCCTAAGTATCTTAGGCCCAATACTCACATTTGTGCATTCTTGTTTATGCACCCTTCTACCATCAGACCAGACTGCGGAAGGATATTTCCCACAATCCCTTTTGCTCTGAGATTTTACCATTTGAAATGATGGGCTTTTGTCTGAGCAACAAACCGCAAAATCCACAACTGTGGTGTTGCTAAAATAGTTTTTTCTAAATATATATTTTTTTTAATTTAAAAAAATAATGAAATAAAAGGATATATCTGTTGCCATATGTTATGTGCAATGTCTTTCTGCTGTTTTTGGTTCTTCACCCTGGGTGTTTAAAAACAAAGGATATTGTCTCTTATGGGCACAGCGGCTAAGTGGTAGAGTGGTCGTCCTATAACTGGAAGGATGATGGTTCGAATCCTGTTCTCCCTGGTTCATGCTGTTGTTGTGTCCAGCACAATGAAAGCATGTGTGAGTGTGTTTGGTGGTGCAGTGGCTACAGATGTAGCTTTTCGCAACCAGTGTGTGACTGTGGAGTGCATGAATAATGTGAGTGCTTTAAATCTTTGGAAATTAGTATCTAGCTCTTTCTAGTTGTGTTGCTGGCAGAGAGCGCAAGCTTCAAGCCGCTTCAATGTTGCCCGGACCTAGTTCTCTCAGGTGTCTATTGTAAAAAGTTGTCATATAACGCTGACATTGTTATTTGTGTTCTTTGTTGTAACTATTCTGTAGATAAGAACTTACCAAACTATATGTAATTTATGTTGCAGAACTCTTATGCTCATCCTAACTACTCCCTGTGCCCTGCTCTCATGTACACATAAAAAACCCATCCTGATTGTACTCTTGGTCTCTCATTCTGCAGACTACGATGTAATCTGTATGTCTGTTTGAGTGTTTCCAATAACACTATCAAATCCTGTTCTGTGATTGGCTGTTGATTCACACAAATGACATCAACCATTATACCGTCAAGCACTGCCAGAAATCTGGTAATTGATGATCAACTAAACTTCAAAAGTTATGTTGGCAGCACCACCCGGTCCTGTAGATTCATCCTCTACAACATTAGGAAAATTACTAAAAAAGCCTGAAAACACATCTCTTCCATCAACACCTAACTAACAAACACGGAATTCTACTTCCTTTCTATCTCTATCTATTTTCTTAATAAATAAATAATAAAAAATAAATAATTCTCTTATCCTTAGCTTTGTATACTGTGCTGGGTTTGAACTGACTAGTTTTTTTTGCACTTATGCTTTTTGTACCTTGTGTTGTTGCAATTGCTTTCATTGTTTTTTCTCCTTTGTAAGTCAATTTGGATAAAAGCTTCTGCTAAATGACTAAATGTAAAAGTAAATGATTCAGCGATGTCGCTGCTCATTTGCACAAAAACAAATCTACACTTGTGTGGCTGGATTTGTGTCTTACACCTTGTTTGCGTGGCCTGTTGTTCCGTTGCGCGAGCGTGGATAGGACATTAAAGGTGGCCTGTCTATTAAGTCACTCATGTCGCCTGTTGGTGTGAATTGAATCTAAATTTTCCCAAGCTTTTCCAGCATCTTACAGGTAATCTTAAATCACCCATTTGTTGAATTGTATTAAAGTTTCATTTAAACTACAGAAACATGGGAAGCCTGTGGAGCTTCTCAGTCATCAAGGACACTCAACAAAGGCCTCTGGATGTAGGTTTGAAGGGGAACACTTTTCATCCTTTATCCAAGGGACTTTGTCAATTCTAAATTTTACTGGTAAGCGCTGAGTTTTATATCTCTAAGAGAGGGGTGGTGGGGTGGGGGCTGTTCTGGTTTCACTGTTGTTGAGAGTTGACTGGCCAGTGAGTCCTAATGGGGGAGTTATGCTGATGGGTTATGCTCCTGTGAATCATTAAAATACAGTAACTGCTCCCTTCAGGTGGTAATGTCCTAGAGTTAAACGGTTTTCAACACACTGCTGTAAATGGAGAGAAGATTTTACCTCAGACCACGTCATCTGTTCAGAGAGGGCTTTTCCAAAAACATGGAATAATGGATACAGTCTTTAGTAACTTTTTAGACTTTTCAAACAAATTTTCCCGAAATTTTTTTCAAACAAATATTCCCAAATCTAACACTACAGTACATTTGAATCCACAGCAAGAACATCTCCTGTCAATAACCCCCATAAGACACAAAGTAGAAACAAAGCAAGAACATTAGCAAAATAGTCTATTTGTTGATAACCCCAATGTATCCCCAACATGATTAACTGTTTTTTTATCTTGAGATCTTTTTGTCTACACAGCAACATCTGAGGAGACAGAATTCAGAATTTATTATCATATAAACGATGTTATCAGCAGCTTTGAGTTGAACATCTGGAAGACTGGGACACACTGGGCTCCTCTTTATCGAAAAACCACATATATTACCATACACATTTTTAACAATGCAGCAAATGAAGACAAATCAGCTCATTTGCATGGACCGACTCACTGCAGGGCTGTTGTTAACTTTCCCCTCAAACTTTAGTTATAAAGCTTTGACTAATGACGGATACAAATCCTTTATTAAGTCTATATCACCGCTGCAGCATGCTGAACTGCTCATTAAAATCCCTGGGCAGTCAGAGGTTTCTCACCAACAATAAGAGCCCCAGTGTGTACAGCCGCTGCTCTGCTTCATTTAGAGTTTGGGCCAAGACTGGAGCCTGACTAATCAACAGAGTAAAGCCCAACCTGCTGTTTTTACCACAAAGACACTTCATCCTTGGTGTGAAGAAGTGAGTGCCCACTGCTGTTTGAGTATCAACGTTTCAACGCTAACTTCCTGCAGTCACCCTCTCGTCCTAACCTGCCAAATAGATATTGTTCATGGGGAGAACAGTAAATAAAAGCTGCACAAGAAATCATTTAGCCCTACATCCCAGCTGTGTTTCATTTAGGCCTTTAATCAGAGCCATAATGGAGCTCTCGCTCTCTCAAACACATATCCGTACACATGCCACTCATCAAATGGACACATTGGAGGGAGCCGAACACACTGAAGCCAAAGCTGATTCCACCAAACAAGGGCTGCCCATGCCACAAGAGCATGTGTGAATCAGGGCATGAGATAAGGAACATGTTGGGATGGATTTGTCCTGGGTTAGCTGTGGAAAAGAACTGCCGCGGGGCACAGGGGATTGTGTCAAAATTAATCTGAAACACAGCGAATGATTCTGTGGCGACAGCAAAAGTTTCACACAAAATAAAAAAATGTAACTTTAAATTAACAACTGCAAAAAAAAAAAAATTTTAAAATGTATACGAAAGCCTAAATGGTGTTGTTTTTCCAACTCATTTTGTATGTAGCCTCGTGATATTTTTGGGGGGGTGGGGGGTCTAGGTTTATGTCAAACTTAAAAGTTGGGTAAAACTGAAAAGAGGAAAGAAAGGTTTAAGCAACGTTTCACAGAGTTAAATCTGAATTCGGAATTGTGTTTTTATCTCTAATTAGTCTGCTGCGTCTGAAGGAGCTCTCTGATTGGTCAATTCATTTCCTTATTCAAAGCAATAATGGGAATATTTACTTTAAATGCACTGGCAAAGGTTTAAAATAAAAGAACTGACCTTTGAAATTCATTCATTCATTAATCATTACCTTTTTATACCAGTAATCTAAAGTTACCCTCCAGTCCAGTGTGTGCTGTGCTAGTCACATTAGTAGAAGTGCAGGACTACTGTTATCACTCCTGCCTCAAGACAAGAAAGTTGTGAGTTCAAACCCCGGCCAACTCAAACATCCTCAGCCAGTCTGCATTGTCATGTCCCACCCTCTTGGTCTGTTGTATTTAGTCTACCCATCTATTTTATCTTGTTTCCTGTGCTTTATTGTGAAGTTTCTAACCCCTTTCTGTGTTTCTTAATTGACTTCCTGCCCTTGTGATTTTCCCTCCACTGTGATTACCTGCTCCGCCTCTAATGTGTTCCACCTGTGCCTTGTTGTCTTCCCTTTATAGTCAGTGTGTTTTGCCCTGTGTGGGCCCAGATTGTCTTTACCCCTTGTGTGAGCGCGCTGGGATTTCCTCGTGTTTATTGTACCGGTCTTTTAGTGTGTTCTGACCTTTGCTTTGTTTTTGATTTCGTCTTCTGGATTGTGATTTTGTACCTCTGCCTCGGAATAAATCCTGTTAAACATCTTCCTTGTGGGGTCTGCATTGTGAGTCCTTTACCTGTTACCTGACACGCATGTTCTCTCCAGGTACGCCGGCTTGCTCCAACCATCCAAACACATGCATCTGTAGGTCAATTGGCAACACTGAAGTGTCCCTAGTGAATCAATGTGTCTCAGCCCTGCGACTAACTGGCCATTGTCCAGGATGTGACCCGCCTCAGACCCAAAGCTGCTGGGATCCCTAACGGGACAAAGAGGAAGAAAATTAATAAATTGAATTTGTGGATAAGGTGACTGGACCCCAGGAACTAGACTTACTAAATATATTACTCAAAGCACATCTTTAATAAATAACAGGCTTGAGACAGTTCTAATCAAACTTTCAATTAATAGATTTAATAAAGTCTCAAAATTGCAGCTCAAATCTCTTCTACAGAGATCTTTTTGACATAAACCATTCGCAGAGTGTTTTTGCCAAATGTGGTTAGCAGAAATCTTTGCTTTTCTCTCTATGTTATTAAACCATGTTATGTGTATATGGTATGGTATATGGTTAAAAAAAAACTCTGTCAAACTAAAATTAAGTGACTGTTAACTGTCAGAAAAGTCAAGTATCACCACAGAACAGGAACAGAACAGTTTACGTGCTACATTTTAGATTTGATTGTAAAGCCACAGAGCTTTTCCGAAAGACCAGCCGTGCAGAGTGTCCTGGTGATGACGAGGCCACTTCTTTGCAAAATTCCTTCATCAGCAAGGTCAAGAGTCTCTCAGCGAGGGGCTGCGCTGTTGCAGGCCTAATGTGGCCGGCTCCAGATAATGGGACGTTTTTGGGAAAGTAGACCTTCACTGTGACCCTGTAGAAAAAGTGGGAAAGTGGATTAAATTATTCACAACACGTCACTGATCCAGGAGAAAAAATATGCAAATGAAGTTTTTTTTTTCTTTTAAGGTTGTGTTTTTTGTTATACTTGGCCGACTCCGGTCTTTCTGTGAGGAGTCTGCATGTCCTCCATGTGTTACCGTGGGTTCTCTCCGGGTACTCCGGCTTCCTCCCACCGTCCAAAGACATGCATGTATAGGTCAATTGGCAACTCTAAAGTGTCCCTAGTGAATGAATGTGAGAGTGAATGGTTGTCTGTCACTGTCTGTCTCTAAATGTTAGCCCTGCGACTAACTGGCCACTGTTCAGGGTGTACCCCGCCTCAGGCCCAAAGCAGCTGGGATAGGCTCCAGTCACCTGCGACCCCTAACGGGACTAAGCGGTATAAAATGAATGAATGAATTTTAAGGTTGTGTTTTGAAAAAGCCTGAAGTATAATACATGCACATCCACCTCAGGAGCTCCTTTAAACTCATATGAAAGCAGAAAATCATTTCCCCATCATTGGACCCCATCATTTTGGATAAAAGTAACACACAGGTGGGTCAAAAGTAACACAAAAATACAAGAATCTAGATTTTTTTGTGTTACATTTGTTTTTAGAAAATAATATATCTGACTATGACCTTGTAACCACAAAAATTTTTTGTTGTTAAAAAAATATTAAAAAATATTTTATTTTAATATTTAGTTTCATCAAATGTTTAAAAAATTACTTTAATGTACAAACTTGAATTGTTTAGATACTTTTTTATCATTCCATGTACAGTTTACATTTTTTCAACAGTATGAACAATATGAACAATAATTAAATGTAAAACAAATGTTTTTTTTTTACGTAATTTCAGATAAACAGTAGGCTACAAACAAATGTTACAACTTATTATCACAGTTGTAACAGATCTGCACCCCACAGTTCATACTGTCGTAGTGTCCTTGGGCAAGACACTTAACCCACCTTGCCTCCAGTGACTGTAACACTGGTAATGTAATGTAAGTCGCTTTGGATAAAAGCGTCTGCTAAATGAATAAATGTAAATGTATTTATTTGTATATGTATTTATTATTGCTAGGTGTATGTGTATTTTCTATATGATTACAAATTTATTCACCTTGTAGTTTTAAAATCTGTATATTTGTATCTGTATGTATGTATGTATTATCATGGTCTGTTTATCAGTTATAAAAAATGTTTATAGCAATAAATTTGTCTCATCTGTTTTAAACCACTTAACCACTGTAGCATTTTAGTTTAAATGAATTGTAAACTTTAACTGTTCCAAATGTCTTTAGCTTCAAAAAGGTCAGCAGGTTGTTAAAAATAGCTGTCACATTTGTTATAGTGAAGCTGGTGGAAAGGGACATGCTAATGGCTTGAGGTCGGCGACAACATATTGTTGCATTTAAGGAAGGAGGTAAGCCAGTCCTTATCCCGCCATAAACAAAAAATATATTTAAATAATATACAATTCTCACATTTTGATTAGAATTTAAAAGTGTTTTTCACACACCGAGCTCCCTAGGATAGAGGCCAAAATAAATATCAGCTGCCCTCTTGATAAGCCTCTCTTGGTCCACAGAGAAGACTTTAGAATATGATTGGTGGTCTAGTATTCCCCCTACTGGTCTTTGCCCTCCTCCTGCAGTATCTGAGCAAAGTGACATGGCATGCAACTTAGCAGCTGCCCTGAGGCTAATGTTCCTGACAGATATGTCCAGAAACTTTTACAGTGAAAGTAAATTGAAAAGTAATTCTGACGTTTGACAAGGCAAACGTTAGAATATGATACAGCACTGTAACCTGTAGATAAATCATTACTGTGACACAAGATGAAACAAGAGACACAACCTGTAATTAGAAAAAAAGTACTGCCTCAATAATTCACTCAGAAACCGCTTTCCGGGACTAACCGAACGGGAAACAATAATGACATCACTTGATATTTGGCAGTTCCGTCAAGGGTTGCGTGCTGAACGTGCTGTTATAGCATGAAATGCAAATGTAGTAGTCACTTTGTTACTTTCTCCCCATGATACTTTAGCCCCGGTTTTTCCCCACTAACTTTTATTTCCAAATAAAATCAACTGTCTGTCTCCAGCTCTGACCACTCTACTCCCAACACCTATCTCAGGCTCACAGGAACTTCTACCAGCCCATGCTGTGAATAACAATTATGGTCAAAGGTCCTTTTTCCAAACATTCACCAAAGTCTGGAATGAACTTTCTTACCACATCAGAACAATGACTTGTTCTACAATTCAAAAACAACCACAAACTTCACTTGTGTCCGCTGACACTCCTGGTCTCTGTAAAGTCCTCTCTTTGTAAGGATGTGTTGTGATGTTATGGTTGTGAGTGTTTCATTGTCTAGCTGAAAACCAGACCCCAGCTGAGTCAGGCCCAGCTGGGGTCAGGCCCTTTCCTATTTAGTAAATTAAATGATACATATTATGATGTTAATTGCCTAGAGCCTACTGATGTATGTATGTAACTGTGTGACTGATGATGTCCACACAAGGGTGTAAATGTGTATGCTTGTGGATATGTTATGGTTATGTATGTATGGATATACTTTAGTTCTGCTACTTTTAGCACATAATGAGATGACATTGTCTTTTTTATTTATTTTTTTTCATTTTACCAGGTAGGTCAATTGAGAACCAATTCTCATTTACAATGACGACCTGGCCAGGAGGCAGCGCACAAAGCAAAAACACAAAGTCTTAGTTTTTAACTTATTTTATTTATTATATGCTTCATGTTTCTGGTACTGCTATAGATTGCTGCTATACGTCTATATGAGACAAATAAAGAAATTGGTTTAGTTTTATAATTTCAAAAGTAAAACTACTTTAGAGTGGAATGTTTTCATTTGCATGTCCAGATGCCTTATAATTTATTCAATTTTGCAGATGTTACAAAGTGACACCAGTACACTGTAATAAATTACATTACAGACATACATCACATAACATTAATATGTGATACCAGTACCAGTACACTCTGTCGAGCTAGTTTCAATTTTGACACATGGAACGTGGGGTGAACACGCATATTCGCCAGCAGCTTGATCCTCACCGCTGATAGATTAATCATGGCTGATCCCGGCCAAAAAGAACTACAATACTGACAACAGAGAACTTTTGGCGGTGAAGCTGGCACTACTGTAGAGGAGTACATCCATACAGCCAAACAACTCAACTGCCGCAGCTATTTTACCCGCTTCAACTTCACCCTCTCTTACCGTCTGGGGTCCCAAAACCAGATGCCCTCCCTTGGCTGTTTTAGGATGAAGAGAAGCAGCCTGCCGATCCAGTCTCCATTCTGCCAGCCCCTCAGGTAGTGGCAGCCATCCTCTGGGAGGCTGAGGAGAGGTTAAAGGCAACCAAGATGCCCTAGCTTGTTTCTAGAAAGCAGGTTGTTCGTTCCTGACCACCTACGCTCTGAGGTTCTCCAATGGGCCTACTCCTTCTGGCTGACATGTCCACCATATGCGTGTCCACCCCATGTTCGTGTCCACCCCATGTTCCATGTGTCAAAGTTGAAACCGGCAGGAACAAATCGTTTTCCCTCTAGACAGGAACTGGGGACTGTGATGGTGTTCAGGGCTGCCTTGACGCGCTCTTCAATAGGCTGTCAGGACCAGGCAAAAGGACTCACAATGCAGATCTCACAAAAGACAGAGCTTTCAATTCTTTATTTTCCGAGGCAAAGGTACAAATCCGAAATCCAAGAGACGTAATAAAAAAACAAGGCGAAGGTCTAAGAAACGCTGGAAAGCTCACACTGGGGTAAAGCCAATCTGGCACAGGACAGGGGAAAACACACAGACTATAAAGGGAACACAATGAGACACAGGTGGAACACATTAGGGGCGGAGCAGGTAATCACAGTGGAGGGAAAGACACAAGGGCAGGAAGACAATCTGGAACACAAACAGGGATTAGTGATTTCACAATAAGACACAGGTAATGATACATAACATAGACAGACAGACAAACACGAAAGTGGGACATGACAGTACCCCCTTTACGAGCCGTCACCGGACGGCCCAGGATCCTCTAGGTGGCGATGGTGAAAGTCCCGGAATAAGGTCCGGGTCCAGAATGTCCCTGGCGGGTACCCAGGACCTCTCCTCGGGACCGTAGCCCATCCAATCCACAAGGTACTGGAACCCTCGTCCCCTGCGTCGAACTGCCATCAACTTCCGCACAGTATACACCGGTCCACCATCAATGATCAAGCTTGGCAGGGACCAAGGAGCTCTCTTTAACAGGCATTATCCGGCTTACATGAAAAGTTGGGTGGACTCTCATGGTCCTGGGAAGTTTTAGTCTGACAGCCACTGGATTTAAGACTTTGGACACAGGGAAAGGACCAATGAACCGTGGTGCTAACTTACGGGACTCTACCCGTAATGGAAGCTCCCTTGTGGATAACCACACCTTCTGTCCAGCCCGGTAAGTTGGGGCCTCCCTCCTCTTCCGATCAGCAACCACCTTGTATCGGTCGGAGCTCCTTTGAAGGGCTTGCCGAGCCTGACTCCATGTGTGGCGGCAACGGCGAACTAAGGCCAGGGCAGATGGGAGACTGACCTCTTGCTCTAAAGCAGGAAACAAGGGTGGCTGGTACCCAAACACACATTGAAATGGTGACAGGCCAGTAGAAGCATTTGGCAGAGTGTTATGGCCGTATTCCAGCCATCCCAGTACCTTACTCCAAGACGTAGGGTTCCGCGAGGTCAAACATCTTAGTCCAACCTCCAGATCCTGATTGACCCGTTCGGTTTGCCCATTGGTCTGGGGATGATGGCCTGAAGACAGACTGACACATTCCCGGGGAAACCAAAAATTCTGCAGACATGAGTTAATAAAGCCTCTGCCGTCTCCTTAGCAGAAGGCAGCTTGGGCAGAGGAATGAACCGCACCATCTTGGAGAACCTATCCACCACAGTAAAAACAGTAGTGTTACCCTCCGAAACAGGTAACCCCGTGACAAAATCCATAGAGTCCGACCAAGGAAGATGGGGCACTGGCAATGGATGCAGCAGACCAGAGACGGGGACATTGGAGGTCTTGTTACGGGAGCAAATATCACAGGCCACATATTCAGTAACCTCCCTCTTCATACTTGGCTACCAAAACCTCTCTTGAGCTCTAAACAGTGTCCTGCGCCCCCCAGGATGACAGGACACCCGCGATGAATGAGCCCAAGATATTACCTGTCCCCGTAGTGCTGGTGGTACAAACAAGCGATTAGGTGGGACCCCCAGAGGAGCCTCAGTGTGTCGGAGGGCCTCCTTGACTTTGCCCTCGATGCTCCAGGAAATGGCTCCCAGTAAACAGGAACTTGGCAGGATGGGGGAAGCCTCTTCAGGGTCTCTGTCAGGGAAAAACAGTCTGGAAAGAGAGTCAGCCTTGAGATTCTTGGAGCCTGGGCGATATGAGACAGTGAAATTGAACCGGAAAAGAATAGAGCCCACCGGGCCTGTCAGGGATTCAGTCTCTTGGCTGCCTTAAGGTATTCCAGATTCTTGTGATCAGTCCAGACTTGGAAAGGTTGCTGCGTACCCTCTAGCAGATGTCTCCACTCCTCCAGGGCTACTTTAATTGCCAGCAACTCTCGATCTCCAACATCGTAATTCTGTTCTGCTGGAGAAGGCTTTTTTTACAAGAATGCACAAAAATGTATTTTATCATCGTCTACTGACCTTTGTGACAGAATTGCCCCCACTCCCGAATCCGAAGCATCCACCTCTACCATGAACTGACGGTTGGTGTCTGGAAGAGTAAGTATAGGAGCGGATGTAAAACAGTTCTTCAACCACTGGAAGGCAGCCTGGGCACTAGGGGACCAGGAGAACTGGACCTTGGAAGAGGTGAGAGCATGCAACGGAGCTGCGATGGAACTGAAATTCCTAATGAACTTGCTGTAGAAATTGGCAAATCCTAAGAAGCGATGTACGTCCTTACGGCAAGAGGGAGTAGGCCAGTCAGACACGGCTTGAATCTTGCCCGGATCCATCTTCAGCACCCCCTCTGCGATGACCATTCCTAAAAATGACACTGAAGGCACATGAAATTCACACTTCTCAGCCTTAACATATAACTGTTTCTCCAGAAGTTTGCCAAGCACCTGCTTAAAGTGGACGATATGAGTCTCTAAATCAGGGGAAAAAATGAGAATGTCGTCAATGTACACGAAAACAAATTTGTTCAGCATCTCTCTTAGTACATCATTAACAAAGGCCTGAAAAACCGCAGGTGCATTTGTCAACCCAAATGGCATCCCTAGGTACTCATAATGGCCACTAGGGGTGTTGAAAGCAGTCTTCCACTCCCTTCCAGTCGCCCTCCCTTATTCTGACCAAGTGATAAGAATTTCTCAAGTCCAACTTTGTAAAAACTTTTGCCCCTTGTAACAGTTCTAAACAAAAAGCAATTAACGGAAGGGGGTACCTGTTCTTAACTGTGATGTCATTCAGTCCCCGGTAATCAATGCAAGGGCGAAGCGTCATGTCCCTCTTATCCACAAAGAAGAATCCAGCACCGGCTGGGGAGGAGGAAGGACGAATAATACCAGTCTTGAGAGAGGATGCTATGTATTCATCCATGACCGCACGCTCACGGTTGGATAGGGAGTACAGACGTCCCTTGGGTGGAAAAGTCCCTGGGAGGAGGTCTATGGCACAGTCATAAGGCCGTTGTGGTGGAAGTGTGGATGCTTTTACCTGGTTGAACACCTCTCGCAATTCCCAGTAGTCCTCAGAAACTGAAGCTAATTCTGCGCACTGGTTCTCCTCTGATGAGAGAGTGTCTCCAGGCGCATCTGAAAAGGAAGAGGAGGACTGGAAACACTGTGGGTTGCACCGAGCACCCCACGATAATATAGCTCCAGAGGACCAGTCAATGTGCGGGTTATGTAGAATAAGCCAGGGGTGGCCCAAGATTACAGGGTGCAGGGATGAGTGAAACAGGAAAAAAACTGATCTTCTCGGAATGATGATCCGGAAAGGATAGGACTACAGGACTTGTGTGATGAGTAACGGTGCACAGGAGACGTCCATCAAGTGCGGTAGCCTTCATTGACGAGTCCAAGGGGATTATGGATAGTCCCAACCTAGAAGCAAGAGGGATGTCCATAAAGTTGGCATCAGCCCCCGAATCAACAAGTGCTAGAAGACTGCGAGAGTGAGAGGTGTTAGTTAACTGAATCTTGGAGAGTTGTCAACTGATATCAGTCTTGATAATAGCCGGGCTTACCAAGACTGAGGATCTGGGTGACGTACCTCCTCGTCTAACTGGACAGCTGGCGAGGAAATGGCCCAGCTGGCCACAGTAGATACAACGCCCCTCCATCATGCGTCGATTTCTCTCAGCAGAAGAGAGCCTGGTTCGGCCCACCTGCATGGGTTCTTCAGTTAGAAGAGAAGAGACAGGAGCGGACATCGAAGGCACCGAAAGTACCTCCTCCCTAGAGGCCCCCCTCCTTCCCTGGTAATTGCCTGGCTGAGAGCGGAATCTCTCTCTCTCCCGAAGTCGATTATCAATCCTAGAAGCCAAGGCCATTAGAGCGTCAAGCTCGGTGGGTAGATCAAGCGGGGTCAGATAGTCCTTGACTCTTTCAGAAAGACCATTGAAGAATGCATCCACGAGGGCTAGTCTGCTGCTAATGTGCGGAACTCGATAGTATAATCAAAAATGCTACAGCATTCCTGCTTTAAAGTTACCAGCGCCTTCGCTGCTTCACGGCCCGGAGTGACAGTTTGAAAAACTTGGGTAAATGTCTGTAAAAACAAGGACAGCGTGTTGCAAGCTGCTGACTCTCTATCCCATTCAGCTGTGGCCCATGCTCTTGCACGGCCGGACAAATAGGAGATAATGTAAGCTATCTTGGCCTGATCTGATGGAAAAGAGGACGCCTGAAACTCAAAGTGAAGCTTACATTGAGACAAGAAGGGACGACAATCCCCCGACTCGCCCGTGAATCTCTCCGGACTGGACAGCCGGATATGTGATGACTCACGAGTGACAGTTCTCAGGGCCGCTTCAGCCGGAACCTGGTCAGTAACAGCACTCTCCGCTGACGCCGACGAGGCCTCCTTCCTCTGCATCTGTTCAATGACAAATCCAATTTGTGCAGAAAGTTGGGAATAGGCCCACTCATGGCCCTCTGCTGAAGCCCTCATCTCACGTTGGAGAAAACCAACCTGCTCCTCCTGAAGATGAATCCGTTGTCCCTGTGCCTGCAGGGCGGCACGCACTGGATCTGCGGAGTCCATGTTATTGGCCAGATTGTACTGTCAGAACCAGGCAAAATGACTCACAATGCAGATCTCACAAAAGACAGAGCTTTCAATTCTTTATTTTCCGAGGCAAAGGTACAAATCCAAAATCCAAGAGACGTAACCAAAAAACAAGGCAAAGGTCAAAAACACTAGAATCTATCAAACAATACACTAAGAAACGCTGGAAAGCTCACACTGGGGTAAAGCCAATCTGGCACAGGACAGGGAAAAACACACAGAGACACAGGTGGAACACATTAGAGGCGGAGCAGGTAATCACAGTGGAGGAAAGACACAAGGGCAGGAAGACAATCTGGAACACAAAGAGGGGTTAGTGATTTAACAATAAGACACAGGTAATGATACATAACATAGACAGACAGACAAACACAAAGGTGGGACATGACATAGGCCAGGTGATGGCTGCTACCAGCTGGGATGAAGGTAAGAATGGAGTCACTTCAGAAGATGTTTCCTCCTTCTGGAATTGCCGGGAAAGGGCATCAGGTTTCTGATTCTGGGAATCGGGTCGGAATGACAAATCAAAATTAAACCGGGTAAAAAACAACACCCAACGGTCTTGACAAGAGGACAGGCGTTTGGCTGACCGCCAGCAGCTCCCTATTTCCTTTGTCATTGTTCTGTTTTTGGCAAGGGACAGGAGACGAGACAAGTAGGCACACGGGTGAAATTTCTGGTCTGAAGTTGAACGCTGAGGCATCCACCTCGGCGACGAACTGACTGCAGGGGTCTGGGATGATAAGCACTGGAGCTGAAGAAAAACAAAGCTTCAAGTCCCGGAATGGAACCTTAGATGAGGTAAGTGCTGTCAGAGAAGCCTTCAGGGTACTATAGCCGCAAATGAAACGCCTATAGAAATTGGCAAACCCCAAGAAGCATTGCAGTTGTTTTCAACTGCACGGAGATGGCCAATCTAGACACCTTGGAGGGGTCCATTTGAATTTGACCCTGAGAGACAATGTAGCCGAGAAAGGAGACATGGGTACATGGAATTCGCATTTTTCAGCCTTGATGAAAAGTGAATTCTCCAGCAGGCGTTGAAAGACTGACTGAACATGATGAACATGCTCTTTGGGATCCTTGGAAAAGATAAGGATGTCATCCAGGTAGACGAATACGAACCGGTCAAGCATGTCCCGCAATACGTCATTGACCAGGTTCTGGAAGACGGCGGGAGCATTAGCCAGCCCAAAAGGCATCACAAGATACTCATAATGGCCTGACGAGGTGTTAAATTCTGTCTTCCATTCATCCCCCTCTCGGATGCGAACCAGGTGGTAGGCATTGCGAAGATACATATTTGGAGAACACTGTTGGCCCCTCCAGCAGTTCAAATGCGGAGGTCAGGAGGGGCAGCGGGTACTGGTTTTTTACTGTGATATCATTAAGTCTGCAGTAGTCAATGCAAGTTCGAAGGGTCTTGTCCACAAAGAAAAATCCTGCCCCCGCTGGGGATGAGGAAGGTCTTATTATTCCAGCTGCCAAAGCATCATTAATGTACAGCTTCATGGCCTTTTTATTCAGCGGATAAGGAATATAATCGGCATCTAGGAGGTGAGGTGCTAGGGAGCAGGTCATTAGCACAATCATATGGCCGATGCAGGGTTAAGGTTGTGGCCTTGGCCTTATTAAAGACCTCTGTATAACCCTGGTATTCCCTGGGAACCTTGGAATACGTTGAGGGAATGCAGGTGTACAAGGTAGTGGGTTGGGTAATCCCGCTGACAAAGACAAACGGAGTGACGGATTGACGGAAAGAGCGACTCCACCCCAAGATTGCCCCAGTGTCCCAATCCCATGTGTGGGTTATGGCGTCGCAACCTGGAGTAGCCCAAAATTGAAGACTGAATTATATGAAAAACCCGAGAGTCTCCTGATGGTTACCAGAGATCAGTAAGGTCACGGGACTGGTCCAGTGGGTCATGGTACCCAGGAAGTGTGCATCCTGGGCCCTGGCAGGAACCGGTTTGGGTAGGGGAACTCGTGACAGACCCAACTGAAGAGCCAAATGTTGTCCATAAAGCCGGTGTCTGCCCCTGAGTCAATGAATGTGGCCAAGGTCTGTGGCCCCCCAGGAAGTAGCAGCTGGACGTGGACAAGCGGGCGACTGATGGAGGAGACCCCCTCTGTAAGGCTCAGCAGAACTCCTCCATTTACGCTGAGCCTGTCTTTTTAAAGGACAGGCCAATGCAAAATGGCCAGAACCTCCACAATACAGGCACACGTTCTTCTGTAGACAGGTACACAGGTTCATTATATAAGACGAGAGCGGCCAATTTGCATGGGTTCACTGGATTCGGTTGTTGGTACAGAAGGCTGGGGTCGCTGGACGTCAAGAAGGGGGCGAAAAGGAATCCTGGTAGACCGCTCCCTCCGTCGAGCCTGGATCCTCTGGTCCACCCAGATTGACATGTGAATTAGCTCGTCCAGGTCTGATGGAAGCTCCCGAGAGGCGATCTTATTCTTCATGTACTCGGCCATCCTGAGAAGGAAGGACTGGTGCTGTGCAGGGGTGTTAAATCCACTCTGACGAGCGAGCGTCCGGAATTCAATGGAAAAATCTGCCACTGAACGAGATCCCTGTTTTAGATGGAGATGACCCCTGGCCGCCGCAGCACCATGATCCTCGGTGTTAGACACCTTCCGGAGTTTAGTAGAAAAGGACTGGAAACTAGAACAGGCCGGGGTCCTTCTCTCCCACTCTGCAGTTCCCCAGAGGCGTGCGCACCCAGTCAGGAGATTAATGACAAATGCCACCTTGGCGCTTTCTGTAGCGAATGTGTGGGGTTGCAGAGTGAACAGAATAGAGCTGTTGACCAGCCTACACCCACCTGCCTCTCCGGAATAAAGTTCTGGAACCTCAACACAGAGATTGACTGATAAAACCATGGCGCCCCCCGAGGCAGACGTGTTTGCCCGCTCCGCTCTAAAATTTCGAAATTTTTCTCTTTTCTGTGTGTTTTTCGTGTTTTTCGTTCTTTCTGCAGTGCACAAATGCCATGCACTGCTAACATACAACCGACAGGCATTATTGGACATCGCCAACTCACGAAACTTTGTTTTTAGTGGTTCTATTCCGCTGGAGCTGCAGCTCATTGTTCGCCCATACCACCAAAACTTTTACCCGGGGCCACGGCACCGGTCTCGAGTGAGTTCGCTGACCCCAGGAGAGTGCTTGAGAGGCAGCGACGCAAGCGAGGCAAGAGGGGAGGGCTTCATGCTAGGCTAAAAGCTTGCGCTAGCCGACCACCGCTACCCAGCCTCCTGTTAGCATGTACGTTCCCTGGAAAACAAATTGGACGAGCTACGAGCCAGGATTTCAACCCATCGGGAAATCAGAGAGTGCTGCGCCCTGATTTTCACCGAGACCTGGCTCTCAGACAAGGTCCCAGACAACGGCATTCAGCTACAGACTCACTCCCTTCACCGAGGCGACCGAACGGCTGCATCCGGTAAGTCAAAAGGTGGCGGTGTGTGTGTGTTTGTAAACAACTCGTGGTTCGAAGATATACAGACTGTTGACGAGCACTGTTCACCAGATGTGGAGTTATTACTGCTGAAGTGCCGTCCGTATTATCTACCGAGGAATTTACTGCTGTGTTTTTGGCGCTGTTTACATCCCCGCGTGCTGACTCCGCAGCACTCAGCAAACTCCATGGACGTCATCAGCGCGTTAGAAACGGCTCATCCTGACGCTGTTTTTATTGTTGCTGGTGACTTCAACCACTGTAGTTTGCGGACTGTATTCCCCAAATACCACCAGCATGTTGACATTCCCACCCGTGATAAAAACACTCTTGACCACGTCTACAGCAACATACGTGGTGCATACAGGGCTGCACCCGCCCCACTTCGGACACTCGGACCACATCTCTTTGTTCCTGTACCCTGCTTACAGACAAAGACTGAAACAAGCACACCCTGTCACCAAACAGATCAAACTCTGGACCCCGGAGGCGAGATCACCCTGCAGGATTGTTTTGCACTGACAGACTGGGATGTGTTTAAAGCTGCAGCCACTGTGGAGGACTCTTCCATTAGCGTACAGGATTATGCTGAGATGTGTCTAGTACATCAGCACTTGTGTTGATAACATCGCGCCCACCATACAAATCAGGAAGTTTCCTAACCAGAAGCCCTGGATAAACAGTCAGGTACGTCACATGCTGCGTGCTCGCTCTCTTGCATTTAGATCAGGCAATGAGAACGAGTACAAAGCTGCAGTATGGACTGAGAAAAGCCATCACAGCGGCCAAGAGGCAGTACAGAGAGAAGCTGGACAGCTTCTACTCTACTGCAGATTCAGGGCGGATGTGGCAAGGCCTGCAGCACATCACAGACTACAGGACCACCACCAACAACATCGCCACAACAGACAGCCTGCCGGATGACCTCAACAATTTCTACGCCCGCTTTGAGGCTCCCAGCAACACTGCAGAGAGGAGCTCACACACACCTGGTTCACCCAACCCCTCCCCTCCACCAACCATCTCAACAACACAGGTACACAGAGCTCTGAGGAAAATCAACCCCGCAAAGCAGCAGGACCAGACAACATTCCTGGGCGGCCCTCAGAGCATGTGCCAACGAGCTGGTTGATGTTTTCACCTCCATCTTCAACCTCTCCTCAGCCAGCGCATTGTACCATCATGCTTCAAGACCACGACCATCGTCCCCTGCCCAAGAAGAACCCACCCACCTGCCTGAATGACTACAGGCCAGTGGCACTCACTCCAATCATTATGAAGTGTTTCGAGAGAGTGGTGCTGGCCCACATTCAGAGCAGCATACCGACACCATTGACCCCTGCAGTATGCCTACTGGCCCAACCAGATCTACACCGGATGCAATCGCTACTGCCGTCCACTACTCCCTGTCACACCTGGAGAACAAAGACTCATACATACGGATACTTTTTATAGATTACAGCTCCGCCTTCAACACGGTCATCCCACACAAACTCACCCACAAACTGTCCACACTTGGTTTGCACCCCACCCTCTGTGACTGGCTCCTAGATTTCCTGACTGGCAGGCCTCAGTCTGTCAGGATTGGTAATAGGACTTCAGCCAGCACCATCACAAACATTGGTACTCTACAGGGCTGTGTACTCAGCCCCATCCTTACACCCTGTACACCTACGACTGTGTCGCCTCACAAGGACAACATCATCCTGAAGTTTGCTGGCGACACCGCAGTGATAGGGCGCATCGCTGGCGGTGACGAGGCAGCTTACAGGAGGGAGGTGGCCAGTCTGGTGTCATGGTGTGAAGACAACAACCTCACCCTCAACACGGACAAGACAAAGGAGATGATAGTGGACATGAGGAGGGAGAGGAGAACGCCTCAGCCACTGTTCATCCGGGAGCTTGAAGTGGAGAGGGTGAGCAACTTCAAATACTTGGGTGTCCACATCAATGAGGACCTCACTTGGACACCTCACATCACGCAGCTGGTCAAGAAGGCTCAACAGCGGCTGTATTTTCTGAGGAGGCTGAGGAAGTTTGGCATGTCGCCCAAGATCCTCAGCAACTTCTACAGCTGCACCATTGAGAGTGTCCTGACCAGCTGCATCACTGTGTGGTACGGCAGCACTTCTGTCATGGACCGCAAACGCCTGCAGAGAGTGGTGAAGACTGCGCAGAAGATCACCAGGACTCCACTGCCCTCTCTGCAGAGCATCTACCATCGCAGGGTCCACAGAAGAGCTGCTTCCATCCTCAAAGACCCCTCCCACCCCCAACATGGTCTGTTCACACTTCTACCCTCAGGACGGAGGTACAGAAGTGTGAAATGCAGGACTTCCAGAATGAAGAACTCATTCTTTCCCTCTGCCATAAGACTCCTAAACAGCAGATAGGAGTCTACAATCACAATTACAACATTACATGAACAATTGTTTACCTACTGCACTACCTCACTTTACTTTACACCGTCACTTTACTTTACACGTCACTTTACACCATCACAACTGCACTACCTCACCTTACTACACTTTACACTTTTTGTATATTTGTATTTTTTTTTTTTTTTTTTTTTGGTATACTTCCATTATTATTACTTGTATATTTGTCTTATTTTTTTTTTTTTTTACTTAATTTGTGTGACATTTTACTGTGGACGGCAAAGTAAGAATTTCATTGTATAGGGAAACATGCTTTCTGTCTGTACACATGACAATAAACACTTTGAATCTTGAATCTTGAATGGGAAACATGATCTGAGGGTGAAGCGGCAGCCAGATTTGCCGTGGCATTCTGAAACCTCGAGAACTCAGTGGTCAGGAGCTGGATCTGATTGGTCATGGCTCTGAAAGCGTCTTCCTGTTGGGAGACAACCCGCTGGAACCCAGCAGAAATAGCGGCCATTTGGACCTCATGATGTTGGAGAGTTTCTTCGATGGTGGTGAAGTGACTTATTACCTTCTCTGCTTTGGCTGGGTCCATCTTGGCCAGATCGTTCTGTAAGGAGGGACTGAGGACTTAAACGCTCAAAGATGGTGAAGGTAAGTGTTTCTTTATTAAAGAACCTAGACAAAGACATGGACAGGAAGCTGGGGAGCTGAGCTGAGGACTGGGGCTGAGCCGGGAACTGAGACCAAGCTGGAGATCGGACCGAGGGCTGGAACTGAGCCGGGAACTGAGACCAAGCTGGAGAGCAGGGCCGAGGGCTGGAGTTGTGCCGGGAACTGGGACCAAGCCGGAGAGCTGGACCGAGGGATGGAACTGAGCCGAGGACCGAAAACGAGCCGGAGAGCTGGAACAAGGGTTGGAGCCGAGCTGGAACTGGGACCAAGCTGGAGAGCTGGAACAAGGGCTGGAGCCAAGCTGGAGCTGAGCAGGTAACGGGTCCACGGCTCAGGCAACAAGAAAGATGAGCAAACAACAAAGACGTTCTGAGGCTGGATGTTCACACAAGGTATGCTGAACAATCTGGCAGAGAAGAGGTGGACAGGAGATACCTCACTGATGGCAATAGGCTGCAGGTGCTTGGAACAAGTGGCAGTGATGAGGTGAAGGAGAGAGGAGAGAAGTGGATCTGACATTTCTGGCTTATATTTCATTCATAATTCATAGATATTCAGATGACCTTTAGACATTGACAAGTCTAAAGTTGTTGTTCCAGTTTGTTGATGTAAAAAGGCCACCGGCAGCTCTCTCTCTCCAAACCTCATTGTTTGACTCCTTGCTCTAAAAAAGCCTTTTTGTTGGGATCCATTAGCCTGTATAGTACCCTGCAGCTCTCGCGATGTGGTGCTTATAACCCACTTACATACCCCACTCTGAAACTCAGAGGGGGAAGAGGCACACGTTGGTTTCTATGGCAGCCACTTTGGCACAGTGTCACTGTCAGAAAATAAATGTGTCCAATGGAACAGCACTTTAGCGCAGAGTATGTCCATCTTATCAGATCCACACAGATTTCTACGGACTGATGAAATGTGTGGTGAAGAGGTCCAACATGAGCGCGGCCCACACAGTGTCGGCCCAATGCAGAGCTGCAGTTGGGTGGATAGTGGGGAGGCCTCTTGGTAAGGGCTGAAAATATACAGCTGCAGTGCACTACTGTAGTGCACAGTCTGGGTTAGGGTGTAGGTTAGGGTGAGGGAAAGTATGTCTGCTCTTCTGATCATTGTAACAAGGCTTAAGAAGAAAGAAGGAGAAAATGTATTGTCATGACTCTCTTCTGTCGGCAGGGGGGGGGGCTCCTCTTGCAGGCAGATGAGGGGCATTAAGTGGAGTGAAGTTCATACTAACTTACATACACTCTTTGCTCTCCTCCTGGTTGCACTCAAGTTGCACATATATGTCCACATCTCATACACCTTACAGTTGTTTAATTCAAGTATATTATTTACCATAAAAATCTTCAATGAGCCTTAGCATTGCTTCCATCTCCTCTCATTTTTGTCCTTTCATTACATTAAAGCAAATTTCATACAAAAGTAAACCAAAGTGCTTTAAGTAACCAATGAGGTAAACAAAAGTCATAGCAACAAAACAGAGATAGAATAAAAAATCCCAAACAAAAAAACAAATTAACAAGGAAAGAAGAGAGAGGAAAAATGCTTCACTGCATCATTTACCAAAGCGCACTGTATGCAAAACCTGGTGGGGACCTCAAAGAAGTTATGGACAAAACAATAAACATGATAAATTATGTGTGAGGGAGTTTAAGCACCCAGCATTGCCTTTTCTTTAAACTTGTGCTGGAATCTCAAACCACTTGTCATGACCTCTTACTCCACAATGATGTATGCTTGCTAAGTAAGGGCAAGGCACTGGAGCACATTGTTGAACTCAGAGAACATGTTTTTTTTAAGGAAAGTAAATTAGTAGTGGCAGCTGACCACCTGCGCATCATGCAAGATGAAGAATGTATGTGCAACACTGCATTTTTAACTGAAACATTCTCACATCTAAACACACTGAATCTGCAGCTATACAAAGGAAATACAAATACAGTTTTGAGGTCTGGGAAGCTGCTGCATTTCAACACACAGGTCACAGCCAGATTACTGAGAGGATGCAGAAATTCATCACATAGCTGCAGGATAATTTCTCCACCAGATTTGATGACTTTTCCATTTACAGGGACATACAGTAATTAGTTTTGTTTGTGACCCCTTCACTATCAGCTCAGGTGGAGACTTTTCTGCTAAAGCAGACAAGATGGTGGGGTTGGACGAGGCCACTGTTCAAAGTCAACTTGTGGACCTCGGCTGCCAGTGACTTGAGGGCTGCTCTCCGTGGTCCTGAAAGCTTGAGCATGTTTTAGCTGGCTTGTCCCCAAGACTACAGCATACTTAAGGAACTAGAAAATCTACATGCTCACCATGTTGGGTTCAACCTATACATTTGAATCTGTGTTTTCTCATTAAAACATGCAAGCGTAATCACCTGTCATCACCAGTCATCACCAGTCTTTAGAGGACAAAACCCTGATAGCTGTTAAGCCTGATGTGAAGACATCGGTGTCCGAGGGCAAATGTAATTTTTACACCCTTGGTTAACCATTAACCAAGGGTGAGTATTGAGTACTGGATTATCGAAGCCTCGTTGTATTATGTTCGGATTTATTGTTTAATCACAGACTTCTTGTTGTTGTATTCAATACAGAGCAACATTACTGGCCTTCACTTTTTCTTATTTCTTGTTTTTCTTTTCTTCTTACTTTCTTTACTGAAACCTTTGATAGGTTATTTTAAATTGAAAAAAATTACAGCTTGTGTTGAAACCATGTTGGGTGTTTGAAGATATTTTGTTATGTGAAAAAAACTAAACAAAGAAATGAACAAAGAGAACTATTATTTTGTCCTCATTCTTTAATGTAGACAAAATAAGTCACATACAAAACTTAAGTTATTTAAAAGGAAGATTTAGTTTAGTGTTGAACAATCGGCTATGACTGTTCAGAGCCCAACGGCATACTCAGGAAATCTGCTTGAAACGCTCACTGATTAGCAGATTTAAATGTCTGTACAGAGGATTAAAGATTGTCAATCTGGCTAAATGAGCCAAATGTTTGTGAGTAATTTTGATAGCCACAGTATATTTATGTTTCAGCTCTGTTTCAATTTTCCCCTTCATGTTTTCTGAATATGATAATGTGCTGGGGGGCCTGGTGAAAAGCTGTGGGGGGTCGGATGTGGCCCCCGGGCTGGCAGTTGATGATCACTGTTCTAGAGGCTCATTCGTAAGTAAAGCGTTTGGGAACATTACCATATAATGATTTGTAGACAGTTAATAGAATTTGATAAAAATCAATTTGGACATAAACTGGAGACATTAAACACTGGTGTAATGAGTGACAATTTCTTTGACCTGGTTAGAAAACATGCTGCAGAGTTTTTTATGAGTGGCAGATGTGGATTTCTGAGTGGGAGAACAGAGAGTTGCAATAATGAAGTTGACTTCTTCATAACTATTTTATCTGAACTTTCTATGCTCAAGACCAAAACAGCTCCAGTATTGTCTTAGAGTGGCAAATATTTAATCAAAAGACGCTCGTGCCTTTTATTGCTTTTGAAAAATTTTAGCCCTTTCATGGCGGCCGAGCTCTGAGCCATGGTGCTCTCTCTTGAACCAGCTCGGTTTGGTTTAAAGTCTAAAGTGTCACCTACCAAAAAATGTGTTATCTGCCCAGCCTCTGCTCTACACTTTGGAGACCACTGGGAACCAGAGGACGGTAGAAAGGTCAGTTTGTAATTAGGTTTAGAAACCAGAACAGATTGTGTTGAAGTAAATGAGAGCATTGATATGTGTGTGTGTGTGTGAAGTGTAAAAGTAATTCATTTAAAGGTGGGCTCAATAAATTTGAACAGCTATGGTAGTCCTGAGGGATATGCTGTTGTCTGTGAACAAACCCAGTGAAATCAGGTCTGATGGAAATGCTAATGATAATATTTTTTTACTGCATTTATAAATGCATTCACAATTATTATTGTGAATTGAGCAGTTATTCAAAATATTTTTTTCATGAGTTCTTTGACTTAATAAAAGCTACATCAATTTCCATACTGCCACTTTTTTGGGGGTAAAATGAATTATTTGCTTAAGGACAGGTTTGTGTCTCCTCAGATGAGTCTTTCCAGTTGGTTCTGCAACGTTTAAACTGGTTTAAGTTTCACCTTACTGTGAACAAAGTTATTATAGAACAGATTGTGCTATAGAAAATATTGGAAGTGCATAGCGACATATTATTATGCTTATAATTTGGAAATGAAACAGTGCTGGCCTTAAGCGAGTTTGGAACAGTTTAGTAAACCTCTGCAGCAATTGTTTATTCTGTCAGCGTGGTGCAGTTTTGGTCAAGCTCCAACCCATTTGAACACCACTGAAGGTTTTCTGGGAAAACAGCCCAGAAAGGTCCATCATGTCGTGCTGGAAAAAACAAAAGAGGAATGGATCTAATTTGTTTTGATTACTCATTTTCGAAATCACCACCTTTCAGTTGTTTGGTTTGTTAAACTCGTTTTTCCTCCTCTTTGCTTCAATATTCTAATCCAAAAACCATAAAACATTTGTCCTTAAGGCTTTTCTGTATTTTTACATTGACCTCTTTCAAACAAAGCGCTGTAGGAAGAGTCTGAAGTCAGCCTTGTTCACCAGACATCAATCGTCTGAGAACCAAAGTGTATTTCTTGGATTCTGCAGCGGGGCTTTAACTGTGTGCTCTGACTCAGGTTGGAACGACTTCAGAACAAACACGAGGCCGCAGATGCACTCTGTAGTCAGACTGTGAAGTGGATGTGCTGCTCTTCCGCCGTGCGCCGGGAGTCACCTGAGCACTTCCATTCATCACTGTCTGTGTGCTGTGGCCCGCTCGTTCCTCAGTGGGACACCAGCTTGTGAGGAATGCTGCTGGAGGAAAGGACTTTCCCTGACTTTTTAAAATGTGAACCCCTGGCATTGCACTCGTGCTTAACAGCATGTGTGTAGAATAAAGTACAGAATAAGGAAGATAACGAAAGAAGAATCCATTTTATTTTGGACATCAATAAAATGAAAGAACTTGAGATTGAGCGTTGGGGGTCCATGTGGCAGAGTGGTTAGCAAGAAGGTCATGAGTTCAAACCCCGGCCGACTCAAACATCCTCGGCCAACTCTTGTCCTTTTTGTGAGGAGTCTGCATGTGTTACCGTTTTAAAAAATAAAAAAAACAAAAGTCAAACATATATTACATAACATATTTATGCTGTGGCAGTATAATTTATATACTGTACAATTTATATACACATTAATGTTTTTTTGCAATACATTTTTTGCAGCTCGTTTTCTTTGGTGCAATTTTTATGAGTTTGTGTTAATTTATTGTTACCACAGGAGCAACAAAACTGCAGTAAAATAACTCCACACACGGCGCTCGCTCGTCCTGTTCCTGCTCTGTTCTCTTCTGCCTCTGAGTCACGTGACGACACAGTGACACACAGAGCAGGAGAAGGAGGCGGAGGTGCACAGACATCTGTCTACTGTTTAAATGACCTCCACTCAGTGGAGTAGCAAAGGAGGCGCTTATGTGTGCATCTGTGTGAAACAGAACAACTACAAAACACGTCTGCCCGTCAAGAAGAGCTGTTCAAAAGCTTTCCACGTTGTCTGTCCATTTATTCTGAGTACGTGATGCCGTTTAGTCTGAGGCTGAGGCAGTATAGTCTGAGGCCAAGTCCCTTTTCTTTGTGCCTGAGGATGTCCTAAAATGTACACTGTAGGCTGAAGGGTATAGCCACTCAGGGAGAGCACTGAGCAGAGAATCAGCTGCAGATGCTTCGCCATGTTGCTTGTGACTCCTTACGTGCAACATACAGTATTAGTTTATAACAGTAATTGCACTTTATACAGCCACATTTTATTTATTTAAAAAAGAGAGCAGCTGTGTGACAGAGTGTGCATAATCTCTAAAACAGGATCAGGAATCCAAAACATTAACAACCTGCAGTGGGACAAAGGACAAAGTGGCACAGCAGGATTTTCATACAGAAAAATAGAATCAGTCACAATAGCTATTATGCCTTTTACAAACCTAATAAGGGAGAAACAAGCCTTCCAGTTGTAGTTTAAATTAAAAGTTTTCGAAGGAGTTTTGAAAGAATTTGGACCAACTGCAAAACATAAAGTGGGATGTTACTGGACTGTGCCAAGCAGAAACAATTAAAACAGGCATGTACAGTCTGCTGCTTCTGCAAATCACAAACATTGGTAAATTATTTTGCCTCATTTATCAAAGATATTTTGGGGTCCTTTTTGCCTTTATTGATAGAAGATAGAAAAAAAAGGATAAAGCAGAGGGAGGAGTTTCCCCTCTAACCAAACCTGATGGAACCAGGCTGTTCTGGTCTCATAGTTGTTAGCTATGAAAGGGTGGTGAGACCCCTGCCTCTAGAGATATTAGCTCAGCTCTCTTACCAATTAATCTCAGAATTGACAAAGTCTCTTAAAATTAAAGTTAAAACGTCTTCACCTTGAAAACCTTGAGTCCTGCCTTTGCTTTAACCTTTTCTTTAAGATGACCTGGATGACTGAGAACCTTCACAGATAGTAGACAGTAGGTTGAATGTTCCAACGCTTTAGTGCAAGGGTCTCAAACTCAAATTACTTGGGGGCCGCAGGAGGCAGAGTCTGGGTGAGGCTGGGCCGGATCAGGTATTCCACAAAAAAAGCTATGTTAAATCTTCTCAAACGTCATTACTAACGGTTCTTTAACTTCAATGGGTTCCTCTGAACCTGAGCTATCCTGAACTTAAATAGAATATTGAAGAACATGAATGAGCTGGCTGAGTGGCCCCATTGGATGTCCACTCCCCTCGGTGATATTGTCAACAGAACATTGGCGTTAATTTGCAGATTCGTCATGATAATAAATCCGCATGGATAGTGGCGATCAAATTGCCATCAACTTTCAAACAAATCAGCCCATTTTAAATGATCCAAAGCCGGTAACATTCAACACTTTGTCCAGCTCAAAGTCAAACATGCTCATTTCAAACACAGTAAGAAGCAGTCATTTTATGACGGCTATGTGATGTTACACGGGCTCCTCCATAGTTGTGAAATGTTTCTCTGCCTGCATCAGGCCCAGCCGATGGCCCGCCCCCAGGAGCCATATACTCCACTGTGATGTTAGCTTGCACAAAAAGGAACCTTCCACACACAACGTGGTAACGTGCCATTCATATAAAACTCACAGGGCGCACTAACATTAAACTTTTATATCGTCCTGCGGGCCACAAAATATCGTCTTGCGGGCCGCAGTTGGCCCCCGGGCCGCGAGTTTGAGACCCCCACTTTAGTGGATCACTTCAAATCGTTCAGTGATTTATTGACAAGAAGAAGAATGTTATAACCAATTAAAGAAAATTCAAGCAAAGGCAATACCCATTGATTTACAAACCCAATTTCCAAAAAAGTTGGGACACTGTACAAACTGTGAATAAAAACAGAAAGCAATGATGTGGCGGTTTCAAATTGCAATATTTTATTCAGAATACAACATAGATGAGTACCAGCAGGAGATACAGGTGTTTGGATCCAAAGCTGCCAGAAGGGCAATATTATTTTTATGTTGTTATTGCATCACAGTTTTGATTTAAGGCGTTGTTTGATGATTTTAAAAGAAAAAGAAGTTAATTCTGGAATTTTATTGTCACACAACTCATTCTTTGTGATACAGATATTATTTAAAGATACTGTGACAATGATAAAAAGTAATATACTGTTAAGCCCTAGTGCGGACAAGTAAAAAAAAAAAAAAATTCACCATTTGTGAATCAACTTGTGTGTAGTCTCTGGTGTTATGAAAATGATTACCTTGACTTGTGCCTAACGTGTTTTGTAGGATAACGCAACAAGGCAACACAATGTAACTTATGAGTGTTCCACTGAAGGACTGAAGGAGACAAATGCTGCTGCAAGCTTGAGCTGCTTTACAAAAACTGTCTTGAAAAGATGGGAGAGCTTTCAGAAGTACAGCCATCTTTGTGATCAGTTCACCGACAGTGTGTCTTTATCTACAAACACCAAATATGAATATTCTCTGGTGTTTTCCAAAGACTTCACCCCCGACAACCATTGTACCTTCAGAAAACCACTCCGTGTTTGCCGTAAATGAAACAGGAAGTGTGTGTGTGGCTGGCGACAAAGTGGAAATACCAGTGAGAGGATCAGGATGACATGAAGATAGATTAAAGGGATTCATTCAGTTATCAAGTCAGTGCAGACAATCTCTGGTAAGTGATATCAGAGCCACTGGAGTGCCCCCTCACTATAGTCCAACGTCCAGCACTGCTTTTGGGCTCCACAACACTAACTATAGATTTAATTAAATTGGGAAGAGGATTAGTGCTGAAGCGCTGCCATGGAGCTGTGTGCTGTGTGTAGGCTTATTCCATTTCATTCGGAGAGCACAGAAATATGTAATAGCTTTGGATACGGTTGTGTGGTGTCCTTATGGAACGCATATGACACTGAGGAACACTTTAAGGTCAACAATGTTACACTGCATTTTTAGATTTTGAAATCATGTGGACACATAATAATAAAAATAATAATGCATTCACTTTATAATTTTTCTCGCAAGGGACTAAAAGCGCTTGCAGGCCATCCATTATTCATTCACTCACTGGTGGTGGTAAGCTCCATCTGTAGCCATTAAATGTGGCAGCCATTTAGCACCTACAGCCTCTCCAACCACCACCAAACATTCTCACACATTCAAGGAGGGTTAAGTGTCCTGCCCAAGGACACAACAACGGTATGAACTGAGAATAACGGAATTCAAAACGCCAACCTTCTGGTTATAGGACGGCCGCTCTACTACTGAGCCAATGCGCACATTATAAGAGAGAATTTGCAATTATTATTAAAATGAATAGTCTTGCTCTTATTTTATACTAAAGACTGTCTACAGTAACATAGTGTCAGTCTGTGTACATCCCATTTTAACAAGTTCAGGATGTTACTAGCCACTAGCTAGTTTTAGCATGAAATTGGTGCAAAGGATAACTTGTAGTGGTCCTCTTTCTTACTATTGTTAATGAAGTAGCACAAATGCAATGTCACGTAAAATCTATGAATATAAATACCCTGGCTAATCGTACACAGGTATTTTTATACACGGATATTTCTTTGTTTCTGTTTATAAAAATATCTCTGTCCCGACGAAAGTATTTGGAAAAATATCTCTCTCCACATGGCTCTACTGTAAGCGCATAAATGTACAGTGCTCAAATATATATACAGTGCAGGAAAAAATGTTTACAAGAATAAGTATGTACAAAAGAAAAATCTCCCCCCAAAAAATGTCCACAATGTTTCCCAGGTCATTTACAAAACCAGACAGTCACCTCTAAAATGACTCCTTTAAATCCCCCCTTAGCCCCTCGCTTGGCCAAGCCTTTTATGGTATGTCTGAAAATATGTTTTAACACCAGTATACTAACCAAACTTTACATAGTTCCATTTATAACAACACAAAACACAAACAACACAAAAGCCCAAAGCTGCCCTTTTGGCAGCTTTGGATCCAAACGTCTGAATCTCCTGCGGGTCCAAAAAGGGAAAGGAACGGCGTTAGAGGCACTTCGTAACAATGGCGGTAAACACTCAGAAATCACAGAGTAACAGTTAGAGCATGCACAGTTACTCTTTTTTTGTTTTGGCAGCGCTAAACACTTCTGAAGTCTGAAGCAAAAAGTGATTGATTTGTGTTACAGATGCCGAGGTGGAAGTGTTGAATGTTTCTTTACAAACATCGAAAAAAAAGATTGAAGTAAAAGCATCTGGACTCAGTTTTTCAAGATGTCCTGGATGACTGAGAACCTTCACAGCCATCTTTACAAACATCAGTGCACAGTCAAACTAGAGCATGCCTTACAAACATCGAAAAAAAGAGCTAAAAAGCATCTGGACTCAGTTTTCAAGATGTTGAACTTATTTTGATTAGAAGGTGTTTTAAAAACTGCTACTATTAATTAATAATGTAGATAATATCTACGAGATCGTAAACAGAAGCGGGGGAAGCGCGGAGGTCTAAGAGCTAAGCTAAAGCTAACACTGCTCTGGCTCTCTTTACCCAGCATTTTCCTTGCTAATGTGCGGTCACTGGTGAACAAAATGGATGAGTTACGACTTCGCATCACCAACAGTAAGAGACTTTTGGACTGCAATGTCATGGTTTTCACAGAAACATGGCTACACAGCGACGTACCCAATAATGCTATTGAGCTAGCCGGGCGCTACACGCTCCGGGCAGATAGAACAGCAGAGGACTCCGATAAAACAAGAGGTGGTGGATTGTGCATTTATGTCAACAAAGCTTGGTGTACGAACACTGTCATTGTTGGGAGACACTGCTCAGCTAACCTAGAGTTTCTCATGGTTAAATGTAGACCTTTTTATCTGCCACTGGAGTTCACTTCCACCATAATTACCGCAGTCTATATTCCACCGGATGCTAATGCCAAGCTTGCTTTGAACGAACTTCATGCAGCCATTAGTAAACAACAGACTGCTCACCCAGAGGCTGCTTTTATTGTCGCGGGTGATTTTAATCACTGCAAATTAAAGACAGTGCTTGTTAGGATTCATGTTTATGTAGTCTGTTTCGTTTGATGTTATGGTTCTTTTTAGTATATTAGTGGTTTCTTTATTGTCTGATTTTCAGTTTGGTTGTGTATTTGATTTTGTTTAGCTTGTATTAGAGTTGGGTTTTATTTTGAAATGTCTGACTCCTGTCTGTGTTTTATGATTTACTTCCTGCCTGTTGTCTTCCCCTTCTGTGTGATTGCCTGCTCCGCCCTGATGTGTTGCACCTGTTCCTTGTTGTCTGTGTGTCTTTATAACCTGTGTGTTTTTCCCCTGCTCTTTGCCAGGTCGTCGTCTCCCTACCCGTGAGTCTGTTTAGTGTTTCCTTGTGTCTTCAATCTTAGTCTGTGTTCTCTGTGGAGGTTTTATTGTTTTTCCTCATTCTGGTTTCAGTTTATCTTGTATTCCTGATTGTTCTGTTCGGACCCTAGTCTTTGTGGTTTCCTGTTCCTTGGATTTTGTTTGTTATCTGTGGACCAATAAACTTTATGTTAACCCTTTGCATGTGTATGGGTTGGAGTCTTCCGGTTCCTGGGCCATTGGCCATGACAGTGCTCCCCAAATTCCACCAGCATGTTTCCTGCCACACCAGAGGAGACAAAACTTTGGATCATGTATACACAAACATTAATGGAGCTTACATCGTGACCCCCCTCCCCCACCTCGGACAGTCTGATCACCTTTCTTTGTTTCTCACCCCTAAGTATTCACCCCTCATCAATCGTGTGAAGCCATCAGTGAAGACCATCAAAGTGTGGCCAACTGGAGCAGACTCTTTACTTCAGGACAGGTTTGAACACACTGACTGGAATATGTTTGCTTCTCAGGCTGCCTGTGGCTCTCACACGGACATTGATATCTACACCTCCTCTGTACTGGATCACATCAACTTCACCATTGACAGTGTTACAACAGAAAAACGGATAATAACATACCCTAATCAGAAGCCATGGATGAACAAGGAGGTGCGACTTCTGCTGAAAGCCCGCAACACTGCCTTCAGGTCAGATGACGCTCAGGCCTACAGTAAATCCAGGGCTAACCTGAAAAGGAGCATCAAAAAGGCCAAGTACCGCTACAAGCTGAAGGTAGAGGAACATCTTTCTAACTCTGGCCTCCGACGCATGTGGCAGGGCATCCAGGTCATCAGTGACTACAAGTCAGGCAACTCCACTCCAACGGTCACGGATGTCTCCTTCCTGAACGAGCTAAATGACTTTTATGCTCGCTTCAACAGCGACAGCAAGGAGACGGCCACCAAAATCTCACCCTCAGCAGACCACCAACCTCTCAAACTCACCTCCACAGATGTCCACACTGCACTGAGCCGGATCAACGCACGCAAGGCTGCAGGCCCGGATGGCATTCCTGGACGTGTGCTTAGGGCATGTGCTGAGCAGCTTGCAGGGGTCTTCACAGACATTTTCAACCTGTCCCTCACCCAAGCAACTGTGCCAACATGTTTTAAGTCCACATCCATTGTGCCAGTACCAAAAAACTCCTTCCCAATGTGCCTGAATGACTATCGCCCGTAGCACTCACTCCCATCATCAAGTGCTTCGAGCGACTGGTCCTAGCACACCTCAAAGACTGCCTCCCACCCACACTGGACCCACACCAATTTGCCTACTGCAGAAATAGGAGCACAGAGGATGCAGTATGCACAGTGCTGCACTCTGCACTCACACACTTGGACAATAACAACACATATGTTAGGATGTTGTTTGTTGACTTCAGTTCAGCATTTAACACCGTCATTCCCACCAAGTTGACCACAAAACTTGGAGACCTGGACATTAACACCTCCCTCAGTAACTGGATTATGGACTTTCTGACCAACAGGCCTCAGCATGTTCGGTCAGGCTACACCCACTCCACCACCATCACACTCAACACTGGCGTACCACAGGGCTGTGTGCTGAGCCCATTCCTTTACTCCCTTTACACCTACGACTGCAAGCCTGTGCATGGATCCAACTCCATCATTAAGTTTGCAGACGACACCATGATTGGCCTCATCACAGACAACGATGAGACTGCCTACAGGGAAGAGGTACAGCACCTGGCCACATGGTGCGCTGACAATAACCTGCTCCTCAACACCACTAAGACAAAGGAGCTCATTGTGGACTTCAGGAAGAAAAAAGGAAGCACGCATGACCCCATCCACATTAACGGTATGGTTGTTGAACGTGTCTCCAGCTTCAAGTTCCTGGGAATCACCATCTCGGAGGAATTGTCCTGGACCACAAACACCTCCAGCCTGGTCAAGAAGGCTCACCAGCGCCTCTTCTTCCTCAGGACACTGAAGAAGAACCAGCTGTCTTCAGCCATCCTGGTGAACTTCTACCGGTGTGCGATCGAGAGCATCCTGACCAGTTGCATCACAGTCTGGTATGGAAACTGCTCAGTGGCTGACCGCATTGCAAAACAAAGAAGATTCAAGATTCAAGATTCAAGATTCAAAGTGTTTATTGTCATGTGTACAGACAGAAAGCATGTTTCCCTATACAATGAAATTCTTACTTTGCCGTCCACAGTAAAATGTCACACAATTAAGTAAAAATAAAAAAATAAGACAAATATACAAGTAATAATAATGGAAGTATACCAAAAAAAAAAAATACAAATGTACGAAAAGTGTAAAGTGTAGTAAGGTGAGGTAGTGCAGTTGTGATGGTGTAAAGTGAGGTAGTGCAGTAGGTAAACAATTGTTCATGTAATGTTGTGATTGTGATTGTAGACTCCTATCTGCTGTTTAGGAGTCTTATGGCAGAGGGAAAGAATGAGTTCTTCATTCTGGAAGTCCTGCATTTCACACTTCTGAACCTCCGTCCTGAGGGTAGAAGTGTGAACAGACCATGTTGGGGGTGGGAGGGGTCTTTGAGGATGGAAGCAGCTCTTCTGTGGACTCTGCGATGGTAGATGCTCTGCAGAGAGGGCAGTGGAGTCCTGGTGATCTTCTGCGCAGTCTTCACCACTCTCTGCAGGCGTTTGCGGTCCATGACAGAAGTGCTGCCGTACCACACAGTGATGCAGCTGGTCAGGACACTCTCAATGGTGCAGCTGTAGAAGTTGCTGGGGATCTTGGGCGACATGCCAAACTTCCTCAGCCTCCTCAGAAAATACAGCCGCTGTTGAGCCTTCTTGACCAGCTGTGTGATGTGAGGTGTCCAAGTGAGGTCCTCATTGATGTGGACACCCAAGTATTTGAAGTTGCTCACCCTCTCCACTTCAAGTTCCCGGATGAACAGTGGCTGAGGCGTTCTCCTCTCCCTCCTCATGTCCACTATCATCTCCTTTGTCTTGTCCGTGTTGAGGGTGAGGTTGTTGTCTTCACACCATGACACCAGACTGGCCACCTCCTCCTGTAAGCTGCCTCGTCACCGCCAGCGATGCGTCCTATCACTGCGGTGTCGTCAGCAAACTTCAGGATGATGTTGTAGAGTACAGGGTGTAGAGGATGGGGCTGAGTACACAGCCCTGTGGAGTACCAATGTTTGTGATGGTGCTGGCTGAAGTCCTATTACCAATCCTGACAGACTGAGGCCTGCCAGTCAGGAAATCTAGGAGCCAGTCACAGAGGGTGGGGTGCAAACCAAGTGTGGACAGTTTGTGGGTGAGTTTGTGTGGGATGACCGTGTTGAAGGCGGAGCTGTAATCTATAAAAAGTATCCGTATGTATGAGTCCTTGTTCTCCAGGTGTGAGAGGGAGTAGTGGACGGCAGTAGCGATAGCATCCGAGGTAGATCTGTTGGGCCGGTAGGCATACTACTCCCTTTACAGGAGCATCAAAAAGGCCAAGTACCGCTACAAGCTGAAGGTAGAGGAACATCTTTCTAACTCTGGCCTCCGACGCATGTGGCAGGGCATCCAGGTCATCAGTGACTACAAGTCAGGCAACTCCACTCCAACGGTCACGGATGTCTCCTTCCTGAACGAGCTAAATGACTTTTATGCTCGCTTCAACAGCGAGCATAAAAGTTGTTGTGGCCCCACAACAGAGGAAAAGTTTGAAGCAGCACTCTTGTCAAAATAGGCCTAATCTATTCAGGATTATATGTAAGTAATACTATGTGATTTATATTATTTAAACAAGTGTGCATATAGTGTCTTTGTCTGTCTGCATGTCACATTGAAGCTTGATGAACTGCTATGGGCGATGGAAAAATGACCCAGAGTACAATGAACACTCAATCAATCTATTTTAGAGAAAAAAAGACTTGTGCAACATTAACCAATCAAATTGAGTGCCCAATGGGGGTTAAATTCAATTGCCAATCACTCGTACTACTGTAAACACTGTAAACAGTGCAGCAAATACCTGTATGTATGTTTGTTCCGTTCACTGTGTTCTCCGAATTATGAGAATTTATATTCTTTGCAAAAACTTTTAAAATTTACTACTAAAATTACTGTGAAACAATAATCAGAACAGAATTATGCTGGAGCTTGGAGTTTTAAAATTATTGAATACTATCTAGGGCGGCAGTAGCTCAGTGGAGGGCGGCAGTAGCTCAGTGGAGGGCGGCAGTAGCTCAGTGGGTAGAGCGGCAGTAGCTCAGTGGAGGGCTGCAGTAGCTCAGTGGGTAGAGCGGCAGTAGCTCAGTGGAGGGCGGCATTAGCTCAGTGGGTAGAGCGGCAGTAGCTCAGTGGGTAGAGCGGCCGTCCTTCGAATGGCGGGTGGGTGGTTCGATCCCCGCTCGAAACATCCCAAAACCTCATAACATCCCCCTCTCCCCCACATACTGTTGAGCAAGACACTTAACTTACCTTGCCTCCAGTAAGTGTTCTGTAACACTGGAAAATAACTTAATGTATGTGAAGCGCTTTGAGTGCCTACTACAGTAGGTGGAAAAGCACTATATAAAAATAAAGATTATTATTATTATTATCACAAACACAGACATCACAAAAATCCTCACATCATCAACATCATTATACCAAACAAAAAGGCACACTAAATATGTGTGTTTTCTGTCCTGTTGTCTGTCTGTCGATAAGTAACGGGGGTCTTTGAGGCATCATTTTGCGGCACTACAAACAAAGACAGTAAAAGCTTCTCAGTAATGACCAGATACTCCCCATGAGCCTTTGTTTCCTGAAAATAAAAAAATGTAAAATCTCTGCTTTCCACGAGCCATAACATACAGTCTATCAGCCCAAAGCCAGCCTACAGTTGGAAAAGGTGAACTAGTTTAGCAATTATCAATATTGAGACAGGCTTTATAAAAAAAGAACCTAAGACTCAGGTGACAGCTCTGACATTAGGAAAAAAAACTCTGGAAGAACTGCCTACCTTCCGGTTGAAGGCCGACCGCTCTACCACTAAGCTACTGTGCCCCTGCTAAAGCTAGCCTACTACATTTACTGCCATGTACTTTTAAATCAAGCCTATTCAAATAGCCCACCTCATGCCCCACCACCACCAAGCACCCCACTATCATGCAAAAGCAAAGACACACAGAAAAAAAACTGCCAATCCTATATGTCTACAAAATGTCCTACACTGGTACAGCACCTGAATGCAACACTCTGCGTAGCCTAGCAATGCCGAACCCAGAATGCACTGCAATACCTAATACTTGTTTACCCGCAAAAAAGATGTTACTTAAAGTCTTAAAGATAAAATCTACAATGAAAACTGTTAATGCAGCTGATTTAACAGTTTAACTAGACCCAAGTTAAAACCATTTGTTTTTGGCAAACTTTTGAAGAGGTTATAAGTAAAAGAGTTTCTTCTCAACCTAATGTGATAAATTCGTCTTGTTTTAAACTTAATGTTTTCAAAATCAACTCAATAATTAAAATAGTACAATCACCTGTGTCATAAATCGTTTCAGTCAATGGAATGTTGAACACAGGTATTGAAGCAGAAGTGCGTTCATAAAATGTAGTTTTATTGCGCAAATACTCTCAACACACTACTGTACTTTGGACGAGAGGTTGCTTAATCTGAACCAAACCACGCTGGTCTTGTTCATGAACTGTCCGACTTACACGCTGCCGCTTTCCCGCCCACTGTCTACTCTTGTCTACTCAGGGTTCGAATTACAAAGTGGCTTTCGGGGGAGCCCTATTTTCTGATCCTCCCTGACTGACTTTAACGCTTTTGGTGCATGTTAGGGCATTTTGCGTCAGTCAGTGTTGTCAGTCAGTGTTGTCAGAGCTGTTTGCCCTGACAACACTGACTGACGCTTGCATTTTATAGTAAACAGTTTACTAAGTAAACAATAGGTATTGTTTACTTAGTAAACTGTTTACTATAAAATGCAAGCGTCAGCCAGTGTTAGGGCAAACAGCTCTGTCAACGGTTCTGAATCAACCGCGCTTAGGCTTACATCATGCAAATCATGATAAAAAAACAGAGTAACTCACATAACAATCATAAAAAAAAATACATCAATATTAAATAGGATTAGGGCCAATCCTCACAAACGCACAGATCAAGTAAGTAATTCCATGATTCTTACCTTAAATCAGAAGTGACCACAGAGGCCTGGCGCCAAAGTCTCGCTATCCTCGGTGCTGGTGCTGTCACTAGCAGCAACTTTTAGCGGCGGCGGCGGTATCACTGGCAAGCTAGTTGTTGCTGGTGCGCTGTCATCACTCCTCTTCGTTTGTTTTATAAATCCAAATTGACTGAGGTTTGGCTGCTTTCTTTTTGACATTCTTATTAGTATCCACAGAGTGTTCCAAAAAACGAATAAAGTCTGTTTTGAACTTGAAGTTAAGCTAACATTCAAATACCAACTCAGTGAGAAGTTCAAGTAGTGACGTAAACGTAGTAATTTCAGTGCAGCGCCGCCACGCATGGATGGTCACAGCAGGAGACAAAGCGGAAAATAGTGTTTGGAAATAGTAATGTAGTGAGCGAATAAACACACAACATTGACACATTTTTAATATCATCATTTATTTCAGGAACCTTAATGTACAGAAAATCAAAATCTATATGCGACACAAAAAATGGACAGTGTTTTAGAGCTCCCCCTAAATGTCTCAAAGTAGGCTTTCAGGGGAGCCCAGGTCCTTTTCAGGGGAGCCGAGCTCCCCTTAGCTCCCCCGTAATTCGAACCCTGTGTCTACTATCCAGGCGAGGCGCACTTCATCTCAAACACACCTTCTGTGTGTGAAGGCCGAGGTCGCATGGTCACGGTTCGCTACTGAAAAATAGATATGTTCATGCACTGCCTTTGTTAAAATATCTAGTTCATTATATGCACTTTTTCATATAAATAAATACAATGTATTTTTTTGTTTCTTTTAAACTAATGTGCCTGGTTATATGACCAAATATTTTTTTTACAAGATGAACGAAAATTAAATTAAACAAAATTTAAAAGCTAATACTAGTTATTTGCATGTGTTTGCAGATAAAATAAAAAGCCCTGCTTATTTCCTTCTTACACTCAGTTGTATTGATTTAAAATGTTTGTCAACACTCACATTTAAAGTATATACATAAATAAGAGCAACCATGGGAGCCATGAGAAACAGTACCCACCATGGAAACAAAGGCTGGAGGCTAAGATCAAGCAGACACGTAGAGAAGTAAGCCAACTGACAGAGGCCAAGAAAGGTGCAATGAGAAAACCGGTACCCAAGAGGTACAACCAGATGCCCATACCTGAAGCACTTGAAACTGCCAAACAAAGGCTCCAAGCCTTGGCCAGCCGCCTAACGAGGTACGCAAGAGAGAACGAGGCCAGAAGAATAAACCGGCTGTTCGCAACTCAACCTGCAAAAGTGTATGCTCAATGGCAGGGTAATAACAGCAGAGCAGACCCTCCAAGGCTGGAAACTGAACAATACTGGAAAATTATATGGGAGAGGGAGGCATCACACAACAGCGATGCACAGTGGCTGGTGGCTCTGAGAGAGGACCACAGCAACCTCCCTGAACAGAATCCAGTTACCATCACAGCGGCAGACATCCAAGAAAGACTCTCAGGTATGAAAAACTGGACAGCACCGGGCCCTGACAGGATCCACACCTACTGGCTAAAGAAGCTCACTGCACTCCACGAGCGCCTTGCAGCACAAATGAACCAGCTGCTAAGGGATGGGACGCACCCTGAATGGCTTACAGAAGGGCGTACAATCCTGATCCTGAAGGATCCCACAAAGGGTACAGTCCCATCCAACTATCGGCCAATAACCTGTCTCCCCACAACATGGAAGCTCATGTCAGGCATCATCGCGGCTAAGATAAGTGGGCACATGGATCAATACATGAGCAAAGCACAGAAGGGCATCGGCAAAGAAACCAGAGGAGCTAAACACCAACTCCTGGTTGACAGAACAGTCACCCAAGACTGCAGAACCCGACACACCAACCTGTGCACTGCCTGGATTGATTACATTTACATTTACATTTATTCATTTAGCTGACGCTTTTATCCAAAGCGACTTACATTGTCCTAATGTAATTACCAGTGTTACAGTCACTGGGGGCAAGGTGGGTTAAGTGTCTTGCCCAAGGACACAACGACAGTATGAACTGTGGGGAGAGTGGGAATCGAACCACCTACCTTCCGGTTGAAAGACGACCACACTACCCACTGAGCTACTGCTACAAGAAAGCATATGACTCAATGCCACACACATGGATCACTGAATGCTTGGAGATGTACAACATCAACAGGACTCTAAGAGACTTCATTGCAAACTCAATGAGGCTGTGGAAAACCACCCTTGAGGCCAATGGCAAGCCACTTGCACAAGTATCCATCAAATGTAGCATATACCAAGGAGATGCTCTATCCCCACTGCTGTTTTTCATAGGCCTGAACCCCCTCAGCCAAATAATCGACAAGACTGGCTATGGATACCGACTCAGGAATGGGGCCACCATCAGTCACCTCCTCTACATGGATGACATCAAGCTATACGCTAAGAGTGAGCGGGACATCGACTCACTGATCCACACCACCAGGATCTACAGCTCTGACATTGGGATGTCATTCTGGCTTGAAAAGTGTAGTCGAATGGTGACAAAGAGAGGGAAGGTAGTCCACACAGAAGAGGTCTCACGCCCAGAAGGAACAATAGCAGACATTGAGGATGGTTACAAGTACCTTGGAATACCACAGGCAAATGGCAACCTCGAAGAGGTAACAAGGAAAACAGCAACTGCCAAATACCTCCAACGAGTAAGGCAAGTCCTAAGAAGTCAGCTCAATGGCAAGAACAAGGCACGGGCAATAAACAGCTACGCCCTGCCAGTGATCAGATACCCTGCGGGAATAATAAGGTGGCCAAAGGAAGAAATACAGATCACAGACGTTAAGACACGAAAGCTCCTCACCATGCATGGAGGTTTCCACCCCAAATCCAGCAACCTGAGACTGTACGCTAGCCGTAAAGAAGGCGGCCGTGGACTAGTAAGTGTGAGAGCCACTATCCAGGATGAAACATCCAAGATCCACAAGTACATCAAAGATAAGGCCCCAACAGATGACATGCTAAGTGAATGTCTCAGGCAATGGGGAACAGAGGAAGAGGAGCTGGAGGAGGGACCATCATGGGAGGACAAACCCCTACATGGGATGTACCACCGGAACATAACTGAAGTGGCTGATATCAAGAAATCCTACCAATGGCTAGAACGGGCCGGACTGAAGGACAGCACAGAGGCACTCATCATGGCTGCACAGGAGCAGGCCCTGAGCACCAGAGCTATAGAGGCCCAAATCTACCACACCAGACAAGACCCAAGGTGTAGGCTGTGCAAACAGGCCCCTGAGACAATCCAACACTTAACTGCAGGGTGTAAGATGCTGGCAGTGAGAGCATACATGGAGCGCCATAACCAAGTGGCTGGCATAGTGTACAGGAACATCTGTACGGAGTATGGACTGGAAACCCCGAGGTCAAAGTGGGAAACACCTCCAAAGGTGGTAGAGAATGACCGAGCCAAGATCCTGTGGGACTTCCAGATTCAGACTGACAGAATGGTAATGGTGAACCAACCAGACATTGTGGTGTTGGACAAACAGCAGAGGAAGGCCGTTGTGGTTGACATGGCAATACCAAGTGATTGCAACATCAGGAAAAAGGAACATGAGAAACTAGAGAAATACCAAGGGCTCAGAGAAGAGCTGGAAAAGGCTTGGAAGGTGAAGGCGACAGTGGTGCCTGTGGTCATCGGAGCACTCGGGGCAGTAACCCCCAAACTGAAAGAGTGGCTACAGCAGATCCCTGGAAGAACACCAGACATCTCGGTCCAGAAAAGTGCAGTACTAGGAACAGCTAAGATACTGCGCAGAACCCTCAAGCTCCCAGGCCTCTGGTAGAGGACCCAAGCTCGAAGGAAGAGACCACCCGCGGAGGGTGAAGGACAAAGTTATTAAAAATATATATGTATATAAAAAAATATTTTTTTCTTACATCCGTACTGTGAAATGTTCCGTGCAAGGCAAACACTACACTGTTTCACTGCCGTTAGTGTAGAGAGCAGATTATTAATCCTTTTGTTGATAGGGCTAAGGCCCAATCCCAATTTACCCTACCCCTTCCCAATAACCCTTGTTCCTCAAAGAAGAAGAAGATTATAGGCTATTCCTAAGAATGGTGACTTAAACCTGTAGGAACATAGATGTATAATAATATAAGGTTTATAATTATATCATATAACATTACATATATTGAATCATAATTTTTTTCAAAAGATAAATTACATTTGCATTTCTCTAACAGCCGCGGTGCCGGTGAACGCACTGCCTGCTGGAAAATTGTCTTACCCTTTTGTTTCAAGTGTGGTCCCCAAAATGTCCGTTTGAAGCAGTGCACTCCCCCTAGGCCCTTGATCCAAATGAGTCTTGGGACACAAAATGACACCATCAAGGGGTGGCCAGGAGTGGCCCTCAGTGATCCCCAATTGGCGGGGGTCCAGATCCAGCCCGTGAGATATACAGTCAGGTCCATAAATATTGGGACATTGACACAATTCTAATCTTTTTGGCTCTATACACCACCGCAAAGGATTTGAAAGGAAACAAACAAGATGTGCTTTAACTGCAGACTTTTAGCTTTAATTTGAGGGTATTTACATCCAAAACAGGTGAACGGTGTAGGAATTACAACAGTTTGTGCCTCCCACTTTTTAAGGGACCAAAAGTAATGGGACAATTGGCTGCTCAGCTGTCCCATGACCAGGTGTGTGTTATTCCCTCATTATTCCATTTACAAGGAGCAGATAAAAGGTTCAGAGTTCACTTCAAGTGGTGCTATTTGCATTTGGAAACTGTTGCTGTGAACTCTCAATATGAACTCCAAAGAGCTGTCACTATCAGTGAAGCAAGCCATCATTAGGCTGAAAAAACAAAACAAACCCATCAGAGAGATAGCAAAAACTTTAGGTGTGGGCAAATCAACTGTTTGGAACATCCTTAAAAAGAAAGAACACACCAGTGAGCTCAGCAACACCAAAAGACCCGGAAGACCAGGGAAAACAACTGTGGTGGATGACCGAAGAATTCTTTCCCTGGTGAAGAAAACACCCTTCACAACAGTTGGTCAGATCAAGAACACTCTCCAGGAGGTAGGTGTATGTGTGTCAAAGTCAACACTCAAGAAAAGACTTGGCCGATGAGACCAAGATCAACTTGTACCAGAGTGATGGGAAGAGAAGAGTGGTGGTAGTGTCATGGCGTGGGCATGTATGGCTGCCAATGGAACTGGTTCGCTTGTAATCATTGTTGATGTGACTGCTGACAAAAGCAGCAGGATGAAGTGTTTCTTATCTTCTCATATTCAGCCAAATGCTTCAGAACTCATTGGACGGCGCTTCACAATGCAGTTGGACAAAAGCATACTGCGAAAGAAACCAAAGAATGTTTTAAGGGAAAGAAGTGGAATGTTATGCAATGGCCAAGTCAATCACCTGACCTAAATCTGATTGAGCATGCATTTCACTTGATGAAGACAAGACTGAAGGGAAAATGCCCCCAGAACAAACAGGAACTGAAGACAGTTGCACATTAAAAAGCTCAACTGGCATTTACTGACTCTAAACACACCAGAGTTTAGGAGCTACATTAAAAATAATGTGACAACAAAAGAGGTTAAGATAAGATTTTTGTAAAAAGAGGAAAGAAAAGGCAGGAGCTACAGGTGTTAAAACAGCCGAGACTGGAGAGACAATTAATCTACAAGACATAAGAGGGTAAGAGGGTATGTTCGTATAAACATATACCAGATTAGTTTAAATAATTTTAATAATTAATTTTGATATTAATATTAATTCATTAAAATTAATTTCTGATTAAAAGGGGCACCACCCTGGTTTTGAACAGGTCCAGAGAAACTGTTTAATCTATTCTTATTAATCTAAAAGAAAGAGAATTCTCCTAGTTTTCGAACATTTCTTAATATAAACAGAGACACATTAATGTCTTTTAAGGGGTTTTATTAAAAATTACACAAATCAATAATGATAAATGACATAATGGGAGCATGGAAAGGATTAACACAAGGGATTATTGTAATGTCCATGAAAGAGTTCTCAGCTGTTGCTGTGTTGGTTAAAAACTTGCTTCTGCGAGTGATTGTCGGTCAAGCTAACTCGTTAGCAGGCACGGTCCTTAAACAAAGAAAATTTGCTTGTTTCCACAAGGCCTGAAGCGTGGGGAGGTCCCTGGGGACGGGGCCTCCCGGTCGAGGAAGTAGCCGGATCAGGTCGGAAGGGCCAGAGCAGGAAGAGAAGAGAAAGATTTTTGGCTAGCAGCCAGCTTTATCAACTTTGGCCGGGGGCGTGTCCTATGCTCTCTTCCGGCGGAAGGGGAAGTTGTTTGGGAACATTTAAACTGAGTTAAACTAAGTTTTAAAACATTCCCTGCTTTGTGGGGTATTTGGGTTTTTATAAAACACTCAAAACATTCGCACATGTAGGATTGTACAGACAAAATGCAGAGTATTATGAATATGCAGAATATTGTTGAAACATTCATTACATTTAATTAAAACAAAACAGAAACTGCACACAAAATGGGATAAAAGTTATTTGGTGACAACTTCACGTCCTGGAAAAGAACAGTATAAACAACACAATATCAAAAATACATTTTCCTTTAATGTAATAATTACGAAATTGTCTTTTGATGATTGGATAGAGTCATTCGTCCATTTGACCACCAGGGGGTGGTGTTTTGACCATTGTAGAAGTCTGTTTTCAAAGACACTTTGGCCGTCCTTTTAGTCTGAAAGAAAACAGTGTTAACCCAGTCCTCTTCCAGACTTTAGATACAAGCTTGTCTCTGAAGGCCTCTGGCAATGATAGAAAAGACAGGACAGTTAATCCGTGGGGGATTCCGAGGGTTGATCTGCTACAACACCCACACACACATCAACACGCACACATACACACATGCACACACACACGCACATCCACACACACACCCACACATCAGCACGCACACTCACATCCACACAGCCACATCCACACAAACACCCACACACACATCAACACGCACACATACACACATGCACACACACACACCCACATCCACACATCACACACATCACACATCAACACGCACACAGCCACATCCACACAAACACCCACACACACATCACGCACACACACATGCACATCCACCCACACACACACCACACTCACATCCACACAGCCACATCCACACAAACACCCACACACACACACGCACACACACACATGCACATCCACCCACACACACACACACACACACCCACATCCACACATCCACACGCATACCAACATCCGCACGCACATCCGCATTCACACCTACGCATTTCACACACAAGCACATCCACACATACACCCACACATCAGCACGCACACCCACATCCACACAGCCACATCCACACGAACACCCACACACATATGCACACACACGCACATGCACACTAGTGATGGGTCGTTCGCGAGTGAGTCGGCTCTAAGAGCCTTTTAAGTGAACGATGGGAGCCGGCTCACATATCTGAAGAGCCGACAGTATTTTTTTTAATATAGCCGATAGTAATTAAACCATTATGTAATAATAAAATATTAAATAATTTTAATTTAGTAAAAAAAAAAAAAGACTAATAATTCAATGAACAACACAAAAATATAATTATTTAAGCCTCATTCGTTTCACCTGTCTATTCCTGTCAATCATAAACAAGGTGTCAGACAATTATATTAGAAGGGAGGGTTGAACGCGCCGGTTCTATGCACAACCTACACCAGTTTATGCGAACTGTGCACCCAACTGTGAAGCTAGCGGAGCTAGCCGAGAAACTAGTGAAGGTGGTGGAGCAACTGGAGCCAGCACCTCAACATTTGGAGATGTAATCACTCAAGTAGGCCTACACGCACATCCAAATCCGCATGCACATCCACACGCAAACCCACATCCACACATCCAAACGCACGTAACATCCACACGCACACACACACACACATCTGCATGCACTTCCACATCCGCACGCAAACCTACATCCACAGGCACACCAACAACCGCACGCACACCCAAGTCCACAAGCACACCCACATCCACATGCATACCAACATCCACACGCACACCCACATCCACATGCACACCCACATTCACACATCCACACGCATACCAACAACCGCACGCACATCCACACGGACACGCACATCCACAAGCTTACCAACATTCACACGCACACCCACATCTGCACGCACATCCACATCCGCACGCACACGCAAACCCACATCCACACGCACATCCACACGCACAACCACATCCACAAGCTTGCACACCCACATCTGCACGCACATCCACATCCGCACGCACACGCACACCCGTATCCGCAGGCACATCCACATTCACACGCAAACCCACATCCACACGCATACCAACATCCATATGCACACCCACACGCAGCGCACACCCATATTCGGATGCACATCCACATTCACACATCCAAACGCATTTTAACATCCACACGCACACCCACATCCGCACGCACATCCACACGCACACCCACACCGACAACTGCACGCATTTCCAAATCCACAAGCACATGCACATCCACAAGCACACCCACACATCCACATGCACATCCATATCCACACGTAAATCCACATCCACATGCAAACCCACATCAACACCCGCACGCACACCCACATCCACATGCAAATCCACACCCGCACGCACACCCACATCCACATCCACATGCAAATCCACACCCGCACGCACACCCACATCCACATGCAAACCCACATCGACACTCGCACGCACACCCACATCCACATGCAAATCCACACCCGCACGCACATCTACATGCAAACCCACATCCACACCCGCACGCACACCCGCACCCACACCCACACGCATACCTACACGTACATCCACAGCCGCACGCACACCCACATCCTTAACCCCTTCCACACACACACACCCACACCGACATCCACACGCACACCCATCTGATTTGTATGTTATTCAAATGTCACAACAAAGAATATGCATTAATTTCTTAAGCAAATGTATAGCTATATAGCAATAAAAAATATTGAAAGGCACATATTTTTGAATGGGAGTTTAATTAAATGCAACCAAAATAGTATAGGACCCATTTCACCCTTGAACTGTTAATTGATTGATTGTGCAGCAGCTGGACCATTGTTGCTCATATCATTAAGTAAGAGTGAGGGTCTGTTTCACAGAGTCATATACAGTATGTAGAGGACAGTGAGATCCTCTGGCACTGATCCATGCACAAAGAGGTGAGTCTGAGAAGCAGATGGGCTGATGGAGACTGATTGTATATGCTTTTGAAGAGGCTCCTGAGACAAGCCTTAATGATCTGTGTACCTATTGAAACAAGGCCGGATCACATCGATGCCTGTCTGGGACAAACTAAGGAAAGCCTGACTTCCAGGAGAAGCTGGAATATGTCCAGGAGCACTCAATTTACTTTGAGGCTCTGTTGGCTGGAATTAAAATGAGTCCTCTCTCCGGCTTTGGCCTATGGCCCTGAAACAAAATGATTATTCTTCACATTTCAGCTAATGACTTTGGCACATCAGCATATCTTTGCTTTTCAAACACATATCAATTAGCCAGAGCTGCATGAGAGCCTCCTCCAGCTCTGTGTGCGGATTGCTGACGGCAGCAGGGTGACCCAGCCATCCTCAACTGACTCTTAAGCAGCACACACGACTCTGGGCCCAGGTCAGTGTCAAAAGGTCCTCATTTAGAGTTTGGTCCAGTTACACATGCAGCCAATTAGTCCAAATAATGATAATTTTATATTGCTGCAAAAATTAGCTAGGGAGAAGAATATAATAAATTGTCTCTGGTTAATTAATCCTTTTTCTTAATCTTTCAAATCAAGTAATAAATTAAGACAAAAGGAAACTATATTACAATAGTGAAAGGAGACAAATGGAGAGGAATAGAAGGTGAAAGAAGATTGAAGCTCTGGGAGCCAAATGTAAAGCCGAAAGGGATTCTCGGAGGACATTTAAACATTAGAAGTGTCGAGTCAAAGACTGAGCAGTTGGAGCATCTGCTAACAGACTCTAATCTGGATGTTTTGTGTTTGTCAGAGACCTGGTTTAAACCCTCAACTCCACAAACTGTATTTTATGTACCTGGTTACAATGTTTTTAGATATGACCTGAAACAGGGAAAGGGTGGTGGAGTAATGATATATGTGAAAGAACATCTCGACTGTAAATCGATTGAAAATCTCAGTGACTCGGTGGAATGTGTGGGAGTAACAATTAGACTCTCAGCAGAAATGTCTTTTATGGATGTTGTGCTGTATAGACTGCAAAGGACATTTTCTTTAACCATCTCACTGAGATATTGAAGAAATGTGACAATAAGGAAACCATTCTGTTAGGTGATTTTAATATCAATTGGTTGGACAAAAGCAATAGGAAAAAGTTTTAAAAATTTGTAACAAGTTTCAGATGAAACAAATGATTAAAAACCCAACACATATAACAAAATTGTCTCAAACACTAATAGATTTAATTTTTACAAATAGAGCAGAACGAACTACAAAAACCTATAATTTGATAACAGGTTTGTCTGACCATAATCTTATTTTAATAGTTAGGAAATTGTCAAAAATGAGATATTAAAAAAATAATTCAGTTGACCTGAATTATACCGTTGAAAAAGATATGGAACTGTTCCATAATGAAATACAAAAAATTTAATGGAATCAAATAACATCTGTCAAAAACTGTCAATCAGCAAGTAAAGATTTTTTTTAAACATTTCATAAACTCCTATCCAATCACATTTAAATAAAAAAATAAAAAAATGCCTTCCTTTAAAAAACAATTCCATATGGAATCAAATGAAAACAAGAGATGCAGCACTTAAAAAGTCCTTGAAAATGGGCCACTTGACCGATCGACTTTTATATAAGGAGCTAAGAAATAAGGTTACAATGCTGTTAAGAAGGACCAAAGCAAACTTTTATATACTTTTAATTGAACAAGCAAAAGGTAACATTAAAAAACTTTGGCAAGCCATTGAAAAAAAATCACTGGACAAAAACCCCTTCAATACCAGAAAATGGAAATTAATATAAACAGAAATCTGGAACACGGTCCCCAAATAGTTGCAAATCATTTCAACGATTATTTTATAGCATCAGTGAAGGAACATTGTAAACATCCCAATTGCACCAATCATCAAGCATCTGGCCCAAACTTTGAGAATAATCCAATTGTTATGAAGCTCAAAACGACCAATGAATTTAAAGTAAACAAAATTTTAGAATCATTAAATAGCTATCAGAACACCTAAACAAAAATAATCTGCTGCATCCTATGCAATTTGGCTTTAGAAAAAATCATTGTACTGAAACTGCATGCTGCTATTTTATTGAAGTGGTAAAAGCGAAATTGGACAAGGGAGGGGTCATGGGCACTGTGTTTTTGGACCTTCGTAAGGCTTTTGACACGGTCATGGTCAGTGCTGCTTGAGAAGATGATCAATAACAATCTGTCTCACAGTGCACTGCAGTGGATCTAATCATATCTAAGTGATCATGTACAGTGCGTAAGCAGTAAGCTGTCTACATCAAAAGCTTGTGACATAGGTGTTCCTCAGGGTTCTGTTCTTGGGCCACTGCTGTTTACACTCTATATTAACGACCTCCCTTCAGTGTGTGGCGAGGTAGATGTTCAAATGTATGCGGATGATACTGTTATTTATGTGCATGGAAATGATGCTACAAGTGTGGCTAAAAAATTAACCAAGGTCATGAATAACATTTCAGATTGGCTTACCTCTGCTTCCCTTACACTGAATATAAATCAAACAGTGGCAATGTATTTCACAAAAACAAGAAAATCAATGACTTTTCAATGTATTTCTGTAAAGGATAAAAAGATCCAAGTGGTAGATGAATATAAATACTTGGGAGTAATTTTAGAACCAACATTTGGATTTAAAAAGCATGTAAAAAAAATATTAATACTTTGAAATACAATATTTCAATTTTTAGACATATTCGACAGATGCTCACTTATGATGCAGCAAAACTATATCTGGATGCAATGATTGTCTCTCATTTTAACTATTGTATTTCCTGTTGGTCTCAAACAAGTGAGGCAACATTAAAACCATTAAAATCACTTTATAATCAAGCTAGATAAAAAAAACATTAAGACATCATCATTGTCAAATTTTTAGGTGGTTAAAAATGCTACATTTTGAGAATCTAATTGTGTACTCGAATGTACGATTAATTTTTAAGATCCTTACTTTTCTCATAATGTTAAAACAGTAATATTAGAAAACCATTTATGTGGTAGTTGGTAATGTTTAAGGTTAGGTTTTACTGTAGCAATTTTAGAAAGTTGAATGTTATGTATAGTGTGATTAGCTTAGGTTGAAGTGTGAATGCATTTTTGGGGGTGGGGGTGGGGGATTAACTTTAGCTAAATCTGGTGTAAAGCATCTTTTCTTTTGTAAGATTAATGTGTTTGCACATGATCCCTGTCAAATAAATAATAAACTAAACTAAACTAAACTAAACTAATTAAAAAAAAGACCATGTGTGGAAAATGTATAGAATTAAAGGTTTATGTCATGATTAACGTGCCATCATCTACAAATCAAGCAATTCTGTGTCACATTGAGAGATTTTATCTGTTGCCAACGATGAACAGAGGCAGGAGACTCAAGTCAGACTTAAGTTGCAAATTTTAGGACTTAAGACTTGCTTGACAAATATTAATAAAAGACTTGACTTTGACTTGACATTCATGACTTAAGACTTGACTCGGACAAAATAAGTCAAGTCAAAGTCAAAGTCAGCTTTATTGTCAATTCTACTATATATACAGTACATACAGAGATTTGAAATTCTGTGACTCTCTAACCCTAGGTGCCTACAAGTAACAACAACAACAAGTTAACAGTAACAACAACAGATGAGTACGTGAATTATGAGATAAAGTGCGATGACAAATAGTGCAAACAATAGTAATAATAATAATGCAATTACGGATTAGGTCAGTGCAGTTATAAATTATAGGAGTGAATGCAAGAGAAACAACATAATGAGGTAGATAAAAATGGAGGAGAACTAATGAGGGAGGGTGATCCAGAGATCAGGTGCGTGGGGGAAAAAAGGGGAGAGGGGGCAGAGACGGGAGGGAGTTCAGTGCCCTGACAGCTTGGGGTATGAAGCTGTCCTTCAGTCTATTGGTCCTTGCCTGGAGACTGCGTAGTCTCTTCCCTGACGGCAGCAGACTGAAAAGGCTGTGCGATAGGTGGGTGGGGTCACTCGCAATGACGAGGGCTTTTCGGGTGAGGCGGGTGTTGTAAATGTCCTGGAGGGGAGGAAGAGAGACACCAACGATCTTCTCAGCTGCTCTCACTATGCGTTGAAGCGCTTTCCAGCAGGATGCGTTGCAGGCGCCATACCACACAGTGATGCAGCTGGTCAGAATGCTCTCAATGGTGCCCCTGTAGAAGGTGCACATGATAGGGGATGGGGTACCGGCTCTTCTCAGCTCACGGAGGAAGTAGAGTCGCTGCTGTGATTTCTTAGTCAGTGCTGTGGTGTTGGCGGTCCAGGAGAGGTCTTCCGTGATATGCACACCCAGAAATTTGGTGCTCCTCACCCTTTCCACGGTCACACCATTGATGGTCAGAGGAGCATGCTGGGTGTGTATTCTCCTAAAGTCGACAACAATCTCCTTCGTCTTCTCCACGTTCAGAGAGAGATTGTTGTCACCGCACCACCTGGTCAGGCGGCACACCTCGCTCCTGAAGTTTGTCTCATCATTGTTGCTGATGAGACCAACTACAGTCGTGTCATCCGCAAACTTGATGATTTGATTATGTTTGTTTAAATGTAATGCTGGAACCTGTACCAATGAGCTGTACTGAAAACAAATTCCACCAGCTTGGCTGTGTGGTCATTAAATTAAAATCAAATCAAAAAAATTACTGGTGTGTATGGGTGTACAGTCATATGTTAGCAGAGTGAAGAGGAGGGGGCTCAGCACACATCCCTGAGGGGCTCCAGTGTTCATAATGATGGATATGTTACTGCCGACCCGAACTGCCTGAGGTCTTCCCGTCAGGAAGTCCAGCAGCCAGTTGCACAGCGATGTGCTGAGTCCCAGGTGTGACAGTTTATGAGTGAGCTGTAAAGGAATGATTGTATTAAATGCTGAACTAAAGTCTAAGAACAGCATTCTCACATAAGTGTCCTTATTTTCCAGGTGAGTGAGTGCAGAATGGACAGTAGTGGCGATGGCGTCGTCGGTCGAGCGTTTTGACCGATATGCAAATTAGTAGGGGTCCAGGGAGGGGGGGAGAACAGACTTAATGTGGTGCATGACTAGCCGTTCAAAGCACTTCATAAAGATGGACGTAAGTGCGACTGGGCGGTAGTCATTGAAACAGGATGGAGATGATTTCTTAGGGACTGGAATGATAGTGGTTACTTTAAAGCATGTGGGGACAACAGCTTGTCTCAATGAGATGTTGAAGATGTCTGTGAAGACATCAGTGAGTTCCTCTGCACAGTTTCTCAATACACGTCCAGGAATGTTGTCAGGACCTGGAGCTTTGTGTGCGTTGACCCTGCTGAGGGCTCTTCTCACGCTGTCCCTGGGCAGTGTCACCATCTGGTCATCAGTAGGAGGTGATAACTTCTGTGCAGTGGTGCTGTTGTGTGCCTCAAAGCGAGCAAAGAAAGTGTTCAGCTCATTCAGCAGGGGGGTGGAGCTGTCACACGTCCGAGTAGGGGGTTTGTAGTCTGTGAGGGACTGAATCCCCTGCCACAGGCTCCTTGTGTTTCTGCTGTCACTGAACCGATGGGCTATCCTCCTGGAATACTGTCTCTTAGCCTTCCTAATGCCACGTGACAGGTTGGCCCTTGCTGTCCTCAGGCCCATCTCATCACCAGCTCTGAAGGCAGCATTACGCGTCCTCAGAAGTCTATAGACATTCCCTGTCAGCCACGGTTTTTGGTTGGGCCAGATGGTGATGGACTTTGTGACTGTTACATCCTCAATGCACTTGGTGATGTATGAAGTGACAGTCTCTGAGTACTCCTGGAGGTCTGTGTTGTTATGGTAGGTTGCAGCCTGTTTAAACATGTCCCAGTCAGTGGTGTCGAAGCAGTCTTGAAGTGCCTCTAATGACCCTTCAATCTGCTTCTGGACTGGTTTGGTGACTTTCACAAGTGGTCTGAGTGCTGGCATTAGCATAACAGTGATATGATCTGAAGCACCAAGGTGAGGGAGGTGGAGGGCTTTGTAAGCTCCTCTCTGTGTGGAGTATACAAGGTCCAGAGTGTTTTTTCCACGTGTTGGGAAGTGAATGTGTTGATGAATTTTTGGAGGCACACTCTTTAAGGGCGTACTCACACTAGGCACGGTTGCCATGAACTGGGCCCGAGGACGATTGTCCCCCCTCCCCACTCCCCCTCTGGCCTGCACTCACATAGGGTTTCAGCATTCGTGCCGGAGCACGCTTACGTCATTATGGTGCGACGGTTTCGGGATAAACAGGAAGAGCGGCGCTCTCTGAACACAACGGAGTCCATCGCTCTGTTTTATTTGTGGATAATTTTGTGTCGTTTGGTACACGGTGGTCCACAGCCCTCTCACAGCCTGTTGTTAAACAGATTTGTCGCCTTAGTGGCGCGAAAATTTTCACGTAATCGTTCTGCTCGTATGAGGAGGTTTGCAAGGTACCAGCTGAAGTGCAGCAAGGACTTTGCAGCTTTGATTACGGACTACAGTTCCGATACATCGACATGGTAAGAATTAATATAATGAAATGTCATTGAATACAATTGAAAAGTGTATTGTGAAATTTGAAATACAATATGTGTATAATGTTTTTTTTGTAATTATGACAGTAGCGTTCTAAAGGTAATAATCATGTAACTTAATATAATTTGCTGGTTAATATTAGCTACATTCTTGTATTAAGACTCGTATTCAACGGGACACATAACTGTTATGTATGCACTGGAGTAGTAGTTTGTTGTTTATTTAATTTCACTTCAAAGTGCTGTAAGGTAATTGTGTATGCATAAACTATATACAGTTAACAATATTTTTCCATTCTGCTGCAGGACCATATGGATTCGGCAGAGATCTGCTGTGTGGTGGCAGCATGTTCTCAGCAGCTGGACAGACTGTGAGTGGAAGGCTAATTTCAGAATGAGAAGGACATCATTCTTGCAGTTGTGCAACAGCCTGCAGCCGCACCTTCAAAGACAGACCACTTCATTCAGAAAACCAGTGCCCTTGGACCAACGTGTTGCAATATGCATATGGAGACTGGCCACAAATGTAGAGTTCAGAACCATCTCCCATTTATTTGGGATTGGTCAGTCAACTGCTGTTAGCATTACCAACCATGTAGCCTCTGCAATTGTGAAAAATTTGCTTTCCTTTTCACATAACACAACCATGTGCAGTGGTGAAACAAAATAGGCTACCTTGTGTGTGTGGTGTATAATTTATGGAAGTGTGTGGTATATATTGTAGAGGTTCGAGGTCGAATTATAAAGTGTAGAGGTTTGAGGTAGTGTTAGGTTAAAGTGCATAGTAAATATATGCTACAGTATATTAAACAACTTCTGAAAGCAAATAAGAGTATTAACAACAACAGCCTCATCCTGGCTTCAAATACCCGCACAGAAGACGTTAGATTCATGAGTTTGTTTGGACAAGAGCTCAGTCCCATATGCCTGAGAGAAACCTGCCCTGGTGCATAGACACTGCAAGACTGGGTGTTACATGATGAAATGTTATGATTAAAATACATTTTTCATTTACATTTTCACTTCACTTTTCTCCAACACATAATAGCAAAGAATAATCATGAACTGAATTGTCAACTTTGTCAATTCTTTTAACATGCCAAGGGGAATGAATGTATTGTAATGACTTTACTGTAGCCCAATGATAAAGATGTAATATGTTGTCATTAAAGTACACTTTTAAACCAAGGAGAACAGGCACAGATGATTTACACTTTGGAAGCAAAAGTTAAATTTACAACTTAGGTAAAGCCTAAATCAAGTCTAAGTGCATTACCACATTGCAACATGCATAAAATGAACGGTCTGCAGACTAGCATTTAGAGAAAATAACAGGTATGTACATTAAGAATCCAAAGAGTGACATTTCCCTGTCGTGAAAAACACTAGTATTGCCAGAATCAAAAGAGAGTGTAGACTTGAGTTTTCCACACCAGACTAGTGTAAATGTCAGCACAGCTATAAATAATCCACTCAAGTACAGATTCAAGTTGTTTTGGAGCGTCGCATGGAGCGTCGCAAAACCGTGACGTCACGCGTCTTGTTCCATGCTCCAGCACGGTTGGCGCTCACACTACATGCGAACTGCGCCCGAGCCCAACTAACCGTGCTCTGGCCCACCTCTTCCAA